>JANHGN010024789.1:0-20601 GCA_024605025.1 Megaceryle maxima
TTTTTTAGACATTCTTTCCTTTCCGTGTCTTAGCTACTGCTTCGTAGCCTTAGAAAATGCCGCGGCCGCACCTCGGGCCGGCCCCGCTTCCCTTGCTCGGCTGCCGGCGGAGGAAAGCAACCGACGGGACAGTTCCGGCAACCCGGGCAGCGCCGGGACGCAGCTCCCGAGTACCCCGCGTCCCCGACGGACGCGATCGGCCCGCTTGCGTGCGCCAGCCCGGCAGTGCCCGGCCCCCAGGAGCCGGAGCTGCGGCCTCGGTCGGCCCCGCCCGCACAGCGCTCCAGGCCCGGGGGCCGTCCGCCAAGCGCGCCCCGGCCAAGCGCCGGGCCCAGCTCTTGTCGCCACTCGTCCCGCAGCCTGGGCCGCTGCTGACAGGGGTCTGCGGCCCCGCACGGCGCCTTCAACCACTCGCCCCGTCAGAGCGGGTGCCGCTGGGGGAAGGGCCCGCGGAGGCGCGGGACCTGCTCCGGCTCCGGCTCTGTCTCTGTTCGGCGGTCGGGGCCTCCCCGAAGCCGCCCGGGCGTCCCGGCCCAGCTCTTCCGCCGAGCGCCGCTCCCCAAATCCTCGGGCTCCAGGTGCTGCCGCTTCGGGCCCAGCGCTTCGCTCGCTTTATTTCCCCGAGCTCTGAGCAGCTCCTCGCCTTACTGCAAGGCCAGGGAGGGAGAGGGGGCCTGCGAATTCTTACTCCCTGAAAGCAGTGGGTTGGCGAGACCTCGCTCGAGTTGTACCGGGGTTACAGACGGAGTAAATCAATTAATTAATCTTCGGTTCGGCTTTGAACATACCGAGACAGGGCGCTGGAACCGCAGCGACGAACCGAGCTGGTTTCCTGTCTCCCGGGGGAAAATGACAATAGGAAAACACCACCCGCACTTAAAAGTCGGATTATTCACACCTGCTCCTTTCCCTATTTCTTTACCTGTAGTGTGCCCCGAGGAACTCGCAAATCTGTCCTCCGTGATGAGTAGCTCTTCACCACCGAGGCGGCTGTGTAACGCACCGCACGGCTAAGGCCGGCGGGGCCCGGCGCCGTGCCCCTCGAGGGCCCCGGGGCTCGCCCCGGGCAGAGCCCGGCGGGGCCGCAGGTCTCCCGAGATGGGCTTAAGCTGAGGGGAACCCGACAGCCACCTGGCCCTTCCCGGCGGCAGATCCCGCTCGTTGGCCCGGGAACAGCCCCACACCCTCCCGGGGTAACGCCACTGGCTTTTGCTTAGTCGCTGAAGTTGCGTTTTATCGATTTCAGTGGGTTAAACTTAAGACCCTCAAGGAACTGCCTGGCAGGTCACCTGTGTAACTAACGCCTCTGGACACACTAGGGCTATTTTAGGGCCTTGCACTTCACAGTTCTGGTGGGGTTATCTGTGAGGAGGCTTCACTCTGAACTTGAAAAGGCAGCGTTGTTGCGGTGTTTGGGTGGTTGGTTCTTTTTTTTTTTTTCCCTCCCTTTTTCTCCCTAAACCCAGAGATAATCACAAAGGAGTTTATGGCAGCATATTTATGGAACTGCTGGGGACTGGCATCCCATGAATAGCTCATAAAGTTGTATTACTCTCTGTACATTAGCACTCTAATATGAACTCTAAATGCCTCCTCCTCAGTTGGTATTGTGCTTTGATTAATACTAGAACTGCATTGTATTACACAGGTGCTCATGTGAAAAATAACCCTGTTAATTGGCAGGAGATGAAAAGATAACTCATTAATAAGAAGTGTGACAATTCAGTAATTTCTCTGTAATCCCCAATGCCCAAATCAAAGCGACAGACACAGCCATATTCTCCATTAGTTTTATTGCTTGAGAACCAGAGTACTCATTTCTAAAGGCCTTCGAAGTTATCATGAGTTGAGTTCGCTTAAATAGAAGTACTGGGTGGTTATAATGCAACATGGCACAATAACAATACAGAGCTGCAGACACCCTTTGGGCAACAGTACTTAATAAAAACCCCGGTTGTACTGTTGAGAAAACACTCTGCAAGCAGACATCAAATCATTTTCAATGGTAGTGATTTATACCAAAATCAAGCATCAATCTAATGCCATCACGCAGTCCATGAACTCTGTAGTGTTCTAAATTAAATCAATAAAACATACATTTGTGTTTCATCAACAGACTCCCTAATCACCTTTTAATGTTGTATTTAGCGGTGGGAGAAAAATGTTCGTAACAAGATTATATTGTAGGCTGCACTGAGCTACGAACCAGGAAAATTTACAGTCTTGCTTTTTTTTTTTTCCTCTTTAACACTGTATAAATACAGTTTGTGTCCAATACGGTTGCTACCTGAAGCAGACTATTAATTTCTTCTCCCATGTTGTTATTGTTTCAATATAGAATACTTGGCACCATAAAACAGTAACAAAAGACAGACAAAAACAGTTTACAAAATTCTGGAAAGTTACACCCAAACCTAGCTAAGAACTTCACATTCAATCTTTAATATTACATAGAAAGAAGGGATTATAGGAGTAACAAAGTGAAACTGCTAATATATGTGCTATATAGTATGCTATATATCTGTATCCAGGATGGCACTGCTATATATCATTTATTATATAAATGTTGGTTGTTGATGTACACTTAACTAAACCTGCTAGGACTCCGACACTAACTGCTGATATGGCACTCTCAAGCATTCATATTGGAAAGTATATTTAGCGTAAGTTTTGGTCAGGTTTATAAATTATTTATATATCTGTGTATATATACACATACATACATATATATACACACACATATATGTATGTATAGAAAGCAGCTGCTGTGTGATTCAAAAACCATGTAACATGGCAGTATAGTAAATAACATGAGAAAAAAATTATAAAAATGAAAAACAAAATACTAAAACTAAAACACAAACCATAAGCCTTGGTCAACAAAGAAAATACCATTTAAAACCATCAATATCTCTATACAATCCAATGTACAAAACCCCAAAGTGGTAAAGATATATAATGTTAGGCATGACACCTTTAAAAGTTTATAATATGCTGGAATAGCTTTTCCACATTGACAAACACTTATTAAAAGTTGAAAGTTGTGAAATCTAAAATACATAACGTCTCTGCTGTCTATTTAGAGTTTTGGCAACAGAACTGTGACATATATATAAAAAATAATTCCACATTTCTACTTGATGTCACATGAACATACAAGACAGTGAGGTATGTGAGGCTTTTCTCGAACAGAGTCCAGATGCTGAAGCATAGTGTACGATCAGCAGTTAAAAATGTGGCACTCGGGACTGGATTTATCGATACGGTTGTTGCGATTATGTATTTCAGTCTACTGCGCACTCCTTCCCTCCTTGCTACAGTGTGGTTTCACGGAAAATCTTCTCGTTTCGTAGGCATCTTTTTCCTGTTGCAGAATTGGCATTTTTTTAAAAAGAAAAATAAACACAGGGGAAATGATGTAGAAAATATAAACGTAAAGGAAAAAAAAATGATATTTACCACCACATCACTGCACGACACAACACTTGTGCACATTTGCAATAGGTTTACCTGCCCCAGCAGCTATTCGAAAGGACAGGAACACAGGCTGCAGCAAGTTAGGGAAAAATAGAAGTTACACATTTGAAACATAAACTTTTTTTTTTTTTTTTTTTTTTTTTTTTTTACTCAGTAGTAAACACAACAGAAATTTCTCTATGACTGGAAACAAAATGGTGCATTAATTTTTTGGATTAGCCTAACTACAGAATGCACGCAAGAACTACATCTCCTGACAGATCTCTGCTCCCATTGACAACTAAGGGAAAATCTGACACTGCTTTCTGTGGGAAGAGGATCGGGTCCCATCCACGCCTCCCTTTTATCACTGAATTAGCCCTGCTGAAAGAGCCACGCTAAAAAATACACGTGAAATACACTGGTGACAAGGAAACAGAAATCACTGTTCTGAGCTGGCTGTCCTTCAGCTGCTGACATGCTGACCCTTGCTTTTTACCAGAGATGTTGGTACCTTCTCTATTTTAAATCTGACTTGGATGGTGCTGGATCAAATATCTTTAAGTGTGTTCTTCCTTAGAAAAGCGATGCTCTCTGTCTTACTAGAATTCTGACTGTTAACATAAATGCAAGTATAGATTTGTGAATCTGGATTTGCATGTATACATGCAGAGACAGTATAATTAATTACCCATTATCTGTCACTAAATTATCCGAGAGCCTCAGCGCTGTCTCTAGGACCCACACATTACCACTGTCGTACAGTTTACAAGTTTTTGTAAGGTTCTGGTTGAGGTTTTATACAGTTTTTAGTATATTTTTTATACAGTTTTTATATAAGCTTTCAGAGGCTACCTCCTACTCCTTGATTACCTTTTTTTTTTTTTTTTTTCCAAGAAAGCAACTGCTCAGTGTTGCTGTATTTCTAACTTAGCTTTTCATCGGCTATCTTCAGCAGAGAAGACTGTTTGTAACATTCATGTCTTTTTCTTCACTTTCACAACTGGTATTTATGTAATTCTATATCCTTTTTCTCACTTGCTGCTTAAATATGGAACTGCCAATATGTTATTTTGCTAATAAGCAGCTAGGCAGCGAGTCAACTGAAGCTATGTTTTGGAAGCACTTTTGGTAACTCGATGAAAATACTTCTGTTTCACAACAACAGTCCTAAGTGCACAGACAGCTGCCCCTCTTCATTTTGTACTGTATTGGGCTTTCATTCTAGTATGCACCGTCCCTCATCTGATTACGTACAAGTATCTAATATACTGGATGATTTCAGCTGAATTCAGCTGCAAAACACTTTTGAGGCTTTCAGTTAAAAATAGGTCACAGAGATAAGTTGCCTTAAACATAAAATTAACAGAAACTAGCGCATACATTCTCCTTCCTAATAAAAAAGACCTAGAAGATAAAATACTAAAATGTTTAATTTGATTACCTTGTGATCCCCCATGCAGACGTTTGGCCCAATGTGGTCATATATTACTATCTTCTCATCATTTTCTGACTAGTTAAAAAAACCAAAAACAACACAACAAAAGCACTGGTCAGTTTGAGTATTCTCCAGATTACAGAAAAAAAAAAAAAAGAAATACAGAAATAATTTATGCAATTAGTTCAAACCAGTTTCTGAATGAAGTGATATTAACACATCTTTGCTTGGCTTTGCCAGTGAAAGGCCACGTAGGATGAATTTTTAGGTCCAGTACTGCTTGCAGTAATTTGTGCAATTTGTCCACATGAAATACCTCATCAAATTGCTGCATCTACTCCTTACTTCTGGAAGCTCAGGAAATTTTAGCAGGTAACACTGGGACAGAAGAAAAGAATGACTCGGTTATGGCTGCATTCCAGCCAATCCAGCTAGCAGTTTGGCCAGTCCTTTTTTAAGAACACCACACAGTTTTTATCAAATTAGGTGCGATATATGCTGTTCTTCGAATTAAATGCAATCCCCGTTGACTTATGAGAGCATTTGATTTCATCATGTAAGTGATTTTAAATGTTTGGAGTTGAAAGGCATATTAACAGTTTATGGGTATCGTCTTTAACTATGAGATACATTTCTTCATCTGAAAAAAAAAATTAAGTGATTGTAAGAAAATCAGCAATGACAGATGAGATTCCTTCAGTCTCCATTATGAATCACTTCAATTTTGTTCCGTGCTGAACTTTATCCTTATACACTGACTTCTTCAGCATTTGTAGCTTAATGAATAATAAAATGTACTCATCTTTCTGCCATTTGCAATAAATGCAATTTTGATTCTCAGGAATAAATACAAAACCACACTGGCACACAAGACAATTTCTTATTATGCTAAACATTTCCTATAAGCTAATTAAATCTTCAACCCACACACTCTCAAGTCTCTAACACAATCGTAGATGTGCTTTAAACTAGTTGGCAATACTCATTTATTTTGTATGAAACAGTCAAGACTTCCTCATCTGTAATCAGTCAAGTCTGACTGGGCAATAACTTTATATAAACAGTAGCATTTAGGACTATAAAGTTAAAACTGAATTATCTTTAATGCAGTAAGGAAGCTTAAGGTCAGATTTACTTTATAGCACGGTTGTCTGCCAAAAATATAAAAACATAACCTTCTGCATTGTATGCATGAGCACTTTCCAATATTTCAAGATCATAAAGCCACCGGCATCGGAAGTGGGGATACATTCATCAAAAGCGACTTGATAATTTACAAAGGCAGCATAAAATTGTGGATTTTCAACTGCATAATCTTTAGACAGATAAACAAATTACAGTGGTGCACAAGCAGAAACAATATACACTTGGCTGAGCATTCATTACTTCATGCTATCAGGCATCAACACAACTCCCTAGCAGTGGGCAACCTTTGGTGTTTTAGGGCTCAGGAAGCATAAAATAACATGATGGTGAGGTAACCGACCATAGCATGATAGATGATGTTGCATGAAAGCTGTTTACAGCCCCATGTCTGTACAATCTGTAATGCCTACTGTGTAGCTGAACACACCGTACAGTGTGGCAATTTTTGCAGACTGTCCTTTCTTTACATAGGATTAAAAGGCAGATTTGCTTCAATTTTTGTTTGAAATAAAATACAGAATTGCTGAGACAGAAAAAAAAATTTCTTTATTTGCCTATAGGAAAAATGAATGCAGCAAAATGATTACCTGCATAAGAACATTCAATAGCTACTTACAGCCAAAAATTCTATAAAAAAATCATATACTTTTGTATTTTAAGTATTTGTTACAGTGCGATTAGTTAATAGTTGCTTTTACTTTTTTCATAGTTCCTATTAAAGCTTCAAAGCCTAAGTCTGCGCAACGGAACATATTCTTAATGGCAAGGCAAACACTGCTCACTGCGTAGAACCACGAAAACTTTTAAGGTCATTTGGCCCTTTTCTCTATCAGTCCAGCATCTTTTCTCACTATTTTCACTGAAGTTTTATGGGCCAGAATTGCAGTTTGGTTTTGATCTGGATAAGTTAACTCCTTTATTGATACAGACTCAGGGAGGTGAACAACCGTGCCACTTTGGCCTCGTCTACATCTGTAATTTTGCATATGCATTTCTGGAGATGTCCCAAACTCTGTGCTTGCAATTTGCAAATGCAAAGCTGCAGAGACAAAATTATATGCAATTTTTAAATGTAAGCTTTGAATAATTCAGCTGACTGGGTTTCTGTTCCACGGAGACTAAGAATTGGGCTAAGTGACCTCACAGTTACAAATTTCTTTAATGCTCTAACTCTGTTTTCCTTTGTTTAATTTTCTCCCATTATATCCAAGTTATACCCCCTAGATAATCTGAAAGAATTCCTTTCCCTCTGTACTGTTTACACTCTTCAAGCCTTTGTGTACACTTCTATCTCCTTATTCATAGCTTAAAAAAAAAAATCCTCCCTCATTGGCCACTCTTTCCACGGTTTTAATCCTTTGTTCTTTAGGAATTTCATGGGCGCCAAGCACTATCTGTAATATTTTGGGTAGAGTCTCACTTTTTCATACGGCATTTCTGCATGAGACAATCAAGTAACACTGATTTTGACATTACTGTTTCACTATAAAACCTGTACTCCTTTCAGCTTTTTTATTATTATTTATTATTTTTATTTTAACGCTGCAGCACATGGACTGCTTAAAATTTTGGGCAAAACTTCCAAGATCTCACACAGACACTTCTTACACATTAAAACATCTGAGGAAATTTCATATTGAAATTTGAGTAGCTATGGAAAAAGTATTCTCAGCCTTTCAGTGAATTCTATACTGCAAAGCAGTCTAATCATGAGATAAATAACCCTGATGAGAGGTTATAAGCTTCATGAGAACGAGTTTCAAGGGTTTCATTAATTTAAACAGAACAAAAAAGCCATGAAGCTGTAGAATATGGATTTATTTGCCAAGATTGTTTTCTGAAATACTCTCCCACTGAAGTGCCTTAGTTCTACAGAACATACAGACAGACACGTCACCTTGGGCAGTTGTGGGTCTGGTGAGTCTGTTACATACGAGACACCCCCACGGTCCAGTCACCAAGATAACCCCAGTGCCACTGTGCTGAGGAGTCATAGCACGCTCACTGCTGCACTGTGCTCATGGCCACGGCTGGTGCAGCAGCAGAAGTCTGGCTCAGGGCAGAACAGCATGGGAGAGATCTCCTCGTACCACACACCGATTTCCTGATGCGTTCTTGGTCCGTTAGAACAACCGACAGCCAGCATACAGGGGATGGGCCTCCAGTTGCCATGAACAGGCACACAGGAGAAAACAGAGGCAGTCTCAGCTGGCACATCTGACCAGCTGAGCTGGCGCGGGCTTCCCGGGGAAAGGAGGAGCACAGAGCCAAGCAAGAGGAGAGGAAACGGGAGAAAACTGGAAGCTCCTGAACTATATTTAGGTCATTTTACCTGGGATAGAGCATCACCAAATTTACCTTACTTCTATACACTAAAATCTCAAGAGGAACTACATGTTCTAAAGATGTTGCACAATCGTATTTTTAAAGCTCTACTGGAATGTCTAGATTACTGCACTCAACTGCTGTAGCAAAGTTAGAAGCCTACCTGCTAAAGACTCTGCCTTCCTTCAGGGACAGCGAGAGGAGATCTGGCCCATCTAGGATCTGACACATTCCTGGGAAATTCAGTTCTCACCATCAGCAACAGCAGGAACCTAAATCTATCACGCTTGTAATGGGTACCTGGAACTGTTGCTATACAGTTTTTTCCTTCAGTAGCTTTACTCCTTGGTGAGCAGCCACTCACTCCTGGTTCCTTTTGTCTGCATCTGTGCTGAATCCTCAGAAAGGGCAGTACCATTACTTATGCTGCTGTTCAGTGGCCTGGACTGGGGGACTGATGGAGGTTTTTTATTTTTTGTTACTCCCTTTTAAAGCAGGCACAGCTTCCCAGTGCTGTGCACCCCAGTACAGCACTGACAAGTAGAGAAGCAGCATAGGAGAGACAACAGGCAGCCAGTGTTGGCATCTCAGATACCAAAAGAAGCGCTTGTGAAAGCTCGTGCTTTGGTAACCGTGGGCAGATTAACTGGGGCAAATCTGCTTTCTCAGGTGGAGAGACTGGAGGCACAAGAGTTTATTATGGCCACAGTACACTGTCTCCAGCCTGGTGAGCGTTTGCTACAGGCAACTGAGTCTTCAAGGACAAGCAGAAGACTATTAGTCCTACCTACCTTTGCTGAAGATAAACACAACGCTGGAGCAGGGTGGCTGCAGGTCTGTACTTACTTTCAGAATGAGCTCCTTGGCTGAGTGGGACATCAGGATCCTGTCGCACCAGGCTGGACATCTCGTGTTCATGTACTGCCTTCCCTGGCTGGAGTCCTCGCTGTATGGGTAACTGCAAACAAATCACAAGCACAACCATCAGCAACTTTTTTTGCAAAGCAGTCTGGAACCTCTGCCTTGAAAGACTGCACTACTTACAAAATTTAACTGGCAAAAGGCAGCTCTTTTAGATGCCTCTCATATTTACCTTTCTTTTTTCCTCCCCACTTCTTTCTCACATGCTCTTCCTCTATTTCCCTTATCATCTCTACCATCCTACTTTAGGCCAACATGTTAGGACACATACAGTTTCAGCTCTCATCTCCCATATTGCATTTTTGCACATGAGAGTGTTTAAAGACAGCAGACCATTGATCCGTGTGAAAGTAAGAAAAAAGTTCAACAGCAGCTGGCGTAGAGAGTAGGCTGTTGGTTATGACTGTGGAAAATGAATAGGCAGAAGATGAAAAAGGACACCTAGGAAAAAAGGGTTCATCTCACAGGATTTCTTTGCAGGAGAGCTATCCAGGAGTAATTTAACAGAAAACAGAGACCAGAGCACTGGGATCTCTGTAGCTGTACACAAACCCCGCCTATACGAGTTCTCAAGGCTGACAGGAAGAGGATATGACAAGAAAGTGGTCTTCTCAGGGGATTTCTTCAGAACCAAGGAATGAGGTTTAAGGAAAATGATGCTGGCTACATAAGAGTCTCTACCTTTATGTGAATTTGTGTTAACAAAAAGTAAACTATTTTGTGGAGACCTCTAAAACAGAAGCTGATGAAAGGGTAGTTATGCTGTGAGGTCATTATAAATGTGCCTGGGAATCTCCAGGACATTTTAATTTAGCTTTAAAAGGCAACAGAAGGTGTTTATTTTAACCTGCTGAACAGCCTCAAATCAGTTAACTCAACATGCCTGTGTGAGCCCACAGACTGAAATAATTTAAAACACCTGAAATGGCAACTGCTGCTTCAACTGCCAGGGGGCTGGGGCTTATTTTTCCCTGTTTTATCCAAATTTCTCACTAGTGTGATATGATAGAACCTTGAATTCAACGATGGCTTGTCATGCTGCAAGCCCAGTTTTGGCAGACCATTTCCAAGTGGGCACAGGTAAGGGGCCAAATTTGGGTTTTGGAGGAATCTAGAGGGTGTGTGACAGGCTCAATTTCTTGAATATGGGCCCGAATGAAGTTTGTCCTTGATAAATGTCCTTAAACAAAACCCATAAGGCTGGTGTATAATATCTACCTATGTATGTGTGGGGTATTTAAAATGGCATTTGCATTTTATTCTGCTCCCCACTGAATTAATAAAGGAAATACTGAGGTTTTCCTGATATGCATGTTAAAATAAAATTTCTGGTATTGTAACAAAAGGGTTTGCATGCTTGAAGAGAAACTTATTTACCACCCTATTGGTGTGATACTCAGAAACTGAGACGTATAGCTTTCTACCAAATGGGTTTACAAGCTACACTGCCATTAAAAAGATTAGCCATGGCAAGCATCCAAGGAAAGCACACTGAACGTATTGGAACAAACCAGTGATCTCAGTACCTTTTCCACCTCATCAAACCTAACAAGACTCATTTTCAAAACATATTATGAGAATTCAATTTGCTGCTTCACTGACATACAGAAGTACAGCTTATTTCGGAGTGTCTGTGAAGTATTTTGATGATGTAATACTGTCGGTAGTAGAAGCTCTTTGTCTGCAATTTAAGGGTTCACTTTTTCTGGTAACCTCTTTAGTTACTCAAGAACCCCATGTAACTGAAGCTGCATTTTATGACATAAGGTATAAGAACCAATCACATTTCATACAGTCCTTCCTTTTACAGCATTAACTGTATGGCTTTTAAAGTATGATGTTCTGTACCTGGAGCGATCTGTTACTGCTGTATGTTAGAGCATTTCATCCAAGAGCCTATATTCTGCAAAATGGTATTTATCAATTTGCTTTATTGACCTTAATGTTTTCGCTGGGTCAAAACTTCTGCCAGTTTTTCAAGGTCTTTGGTGCTGATCATCCAGTCAAGAAGTTACTGTAGTTTACAAATCTCTGACAAATCAGATTTCTAATAGCTGGGATGAAAATAAATGCTGCAAAAGTTACCCAGACAAAATGATCTATAGGTAATAATTTAGTACAATAAACTGGGACAAGCTCTTCTTTTTGTAAGGCAGCAGCAGCATCCTTCCTTCAGGCTAGAAGTGCAGAACATTCTGGCTTGCTTCACTCTAAGGAATAAGGCTTCTCCCTCCCCACGCTGCCTCTCTGGCTGGGGTAAGTCTCGCTCTCAGTGAAATGCTGACATAGACGACATAAAAAATCCTAACTACATATACCCTAAAAAAATAAGGAAAGCTATTTGCTATCCTCTGTCATGCCCTAGAAGGGTCACAAATACTTTGGAATAAGCAGGCTTCTTTTGTAGATGGGCTCAAAATGTGATCATAGCTAAATGTAACTCAAAATTGCTGGGAAGGATTCTTTTTTGTGACTTCATAGGTTTTGGGGACAAGGCGGTTCAGTTTATTCTGTGCCATTATCTGAAAAAGAATTTTGCAAATAACAGCTCTTATTAGAGTTGTGGAGTAAGAGTGTCACTGAAGAAACTGTCATGAAGCATACTTCTGAATGTATACTATTCCGGAATAAAACTTTTCAAAGAACATACACTCCAGTAATTGTCTCCATCATCCTGTTCCACAGTTAAATGAGCAGTGGAATGAAAATAGTGCAACTGCAGAGAGGGACCTGGGAGTGCTGGTTGATAACTGGCTGAACGTGAGCCGGCAGTGTGCCCTGGTGGCACAGGCAGCCAGTGGCATCTTGGCTTGTACCAGGAATAGTGCGGCCAGCAGGAATGTAATTCTGCCCCTGTACTGGGCACTGGTGAGGCCCCACCTTGAGTACTGGGTGCAGCTCTGGGCCCCTCACTTCCAAAGGATATGGAGGTGCTGGAGCAGGGCCAGAGGAGAGCGACGAGGCTGGGGAAGGGACTGCAGGGAAAGTCTTATGAGGAGAGGCTGAAGGAGCTGGGGTTGTTCAGCTTGGAGGAGACTCGTGGGGACCTTCTCACTCTCTACAACTACCTGGAAGGAAGGTGTCAGGTGGGCATCAGGCTCTTTTCCCAGGCAGCTAGTGAAAGGACAAGAGGGCATGGCCTGAAGCTGTGCCAGGTGAGGTTTAGGTTGGATCTTAGGAAGCACTTCCTCACAAAAAGGGTGATTAGACGCTGGGATGGACTGCCCAGGGAGGTGGTGGAATTGTCATCCCTGGAGGTGTTCAAGGAAATGTTGGATGTGGTGCTTAGTGACATGGTCTGGCTGATGTCATGGTGCTGGGTCATAGGCTGCACTTGATGATCTTGGAAGTCTATTCCAGCCTCAGTAATTCTGTGATTGCTTCCAGAACTGAATCATCTTCTTGTGAACTCTGAAGCTTTTACTTGTTTGGAGCATTTATAAGGGTTTTCTTGCCTATGGATACTCTAGTGTCTTACAGGTCATTACCTTGTTCAGCTGCCTCCCCACCAGCTGATGGGATTTAAACCCAGTCAACAGAAGCAATCAAAAGAGAGATGCATAAGCATTTCAGGAAGCCAGGCTGATGATTCTGGTGCTGCCATAATAGAAAGACGTTGCAAAAATCAAAGACACAAGGAAAATGTCCAAAGCCTGAGATCTGCCACACACTCCAGCACTCAGTCTCTTACCCAAAATCTGCCAGCAGAATGCAGCCCTTGGGGTGAACTGCACTCCCTGCAGACACATGACCCCTGCAGCTGGCAGATGTGGCCCCACAACTGTGAAGGCTGCAGCATGTCCAACAGGATGACTAATAGGAGAGCATGTATTTCAGCAAAAGCAGGACGTAGAGACCTGACAGTCCTTTTGCTTCTTTCAGTACAGCAATGGCCCAGCTCGCATGGGCTCAAGATGGTACTCGAGAAACTGGAAAGTATTTCCACTGACTTCCATGGACTAACCAAGACCCAAGTGTGCCAATACACAGTTCTATTTGATTATTAACTTTTTGTTCTCTCTAGGGTGGCTTTGCGATTTACCTCCTCTTCTCCCTTTCAAACCCACTTCTCACTGCTTCTTTGCAATAAAGCATAAACAGCCTCTTTTAAAGAATAACCTACATTTAAATTTGTATGCATGCAAAAAGCAGAACTATTCTTGTAACACACATCTTTCAAAAGAAATTAAGCATAAGATTATCTATGACCAAGTGTATTACAGTAGATTTGTTTTGCTAACAACTCCAGCCTCTATTAACATGATCATTCTAGGCAAGTAAGGAACTCACAGTTTTTAATTCAAAACTCAATAATTCTAGGTGAGAGATTTTCTGATCTATGAATTGTATAAACAATTACAGGCCTGATAAAAACAACTGCAGAGCTAAGAAAAATAATTTTGAAGACTCTACACCAAATTATCAAAAGTTAAAAATTCCACCGTTAATCTGCCAGAGGGTGAGCATCATCCCACCCTTCTCTGTGTGCATTATCGGCCTGGGCCATCAGAACTGTGACTGTGGCAGACAAGAAGGGAGAACCAGCTCTATCAGTCCTATCACTGAGACAGGAGGGAATGTCTGTTTTTATTTCCCTTCAGCAGCATTCTGCCTCAATCACAACGTGTCTTGTGATGTACAGAAAACAGTGATCCTGAGAATGAATACTGAGTGCTCATGTAAAAATGACGTAACAGATCAAGGCCTCTAGGTACCCCTGGAATATAAACAATGAATAGATACAGTGCGAACACATACAGGTGCTATAGGTAAGTTAAGAATGTACACACTACCTAACTTTAGTATTCAGTACAGTTACTTTTTTTTTTTTGCACACACTGTATTATATATATTTCAAAATAGAAATGGAGAAATGAAGACTTCCACGTGGAACAGCTTTTCTGCCCTGTTTAAAACCGTGGCAAAGTTGGAATCCTAGAACCTTAGCCACTTGTGTTAAGCTGAATAACTCACGGCAAAAATAGTCCGTTACTCAATGTGAGTGCCAGCCAGTAGAGTTATGCACAATACACCTGGACTGTGTATACCTCTGGATGATGGACAGACAGGCAGTTCTGGACCTGGGGCATCCATCCATGCCAGAGGCTTGTACAACTTATCTCCAGTTAATCAGGATTTATTTTTTTATCAAGATGCTACTTCCAGCTGCTTTTCCACCTTATTTAACAAACTGTTGTTTCAGTTACACTCATTTTATTTAACCAGGATTACTATCAGGTGGCTTTTCTGAATAAAACTTCCAAAAGGTACAGATAAAAGCATCATCATTGGTATAATGCTCCATGTTGTCAAAACTTAACCAAACACTTTGAGGAATTGTTGCCTCACTGTTAATCAGGAGCAGGCTGTCCAATGAACTACTGGTATTACAGTTAATAAGGATGAGAGCTACTTGGCAACTGCTTGGGGAAAATAAGCCATTAAGAGCGTCGGTAATATTACTGCCGTTGACAGGTATTGTCAAAGATGATTGGACACCTTTACAAAAATACTTACTGCAGGGTGAAAAGTCTTCTGACATCATAAACCATCCTGTCAGCAGTGCCTGAGCTCAAAACACAGTAAACTAACAGTACTGTGTGTATAAATGTCTCCTTAACTGGCATTTCCAGTCAGGAAAATGCTCCCAATGAACTCAAGTCTTGTGCACGGATGGATAAAATGTGTTACTGAGATGGGTGAGACGTCCTTTCTAACAGGGAACAACGAATCTGCTGAGGAGTGCTGTTACCTCTCCGCTCCAGTCCCTCCGGCCCCAGTGAGCACAGGGAATGTGCCCTGCTGCTGACAGTGCCTTTGGTGCGGCTGAAGGGGTCCTGCTTCCTAAGGCCAAGATGTTTCCAGGAGTGTTGTAGGAAGTGTGACAATGCCCACTAGGCAACAGTGGAGAAAATTAAGCTACATATTTTTTCTTAGCACACTAAAGGTCATCCTGAAAAACTGGGCCTCCCATCTCTAGATTCACATGCAGATGTTTAGGCAAAGTTTGTTGTGTTTCAGGGAGTGCAAATACCTCCTGTTCAAAGACCACTTTTCTCATATTAATTGTCCCCACATTTTATATTACCAAATTGTTAAAAAAAAAAAAAAACCAAACAAACAAAAAAACCCCAACAAAACAAACAAACAAACAAAAAAAACCACACCCAAAAAACAAACAAACAAACAAACAAAAAAAACCAAAAAAACCCCAAATTGAGACGGGATAGAATTATAAAGCATCAATTAAAACTTCATGGGAAGAGCTGAGTCAGTTTTGAGTTGGTCCACTTTATTTTTGAACTCGGGTATGAGTCTTTGCATTTACTAAACTTTCTCTCACTTCTAAGTCGTTCTGTTTACATACAATATTGAGAGAGAACTTCAAAAGGGAAAAAATCCTAACCACTTTTCACCAGAAAATTATTTACTGTTTTCATATTTTGTAAGAAAATGTTGGACCAATTTACCTTCAGCTCTGACCTGCTCTTGGATTGGCTGAGATGCTTTTACCAGAAGCAAGAACAGTGAATGCAAGCTGCCAGTTCAACCCCTGGGTGCTTTCACAGTTGTAAGGATAAAGATAAAAATAGAAATATTTTGATGTTTTTAATTGACAAGATCCCAACTCAGCATTAGTGTGAGCTGGTCAATGACTGTGATCTCACTAAAACATCATCTGACCAATCTAAGTATGACATCTAATGTTTGTCAGCTTCCAGATTATTAGTTTCTTCCCCCAAACTGAATTACCATTTTGTATTTCCCTGAATCTGAAAGGGAGATTTGGGTTCCCTAATTCTCTTCCTAACAAACGACCTCATGTAATTTACCTTCACATGCCCATCTTAGGCAGCAGATACTTAAAGCTAAGCAGTGAGACATGTTGCTGTTTGAATTAAATTAGCTGCTTCATATGTACCAAAACACTCCTAAGCCTCGCTGATGCTCTGCGCAGCCAACTGGCCACGATACGCATCTCAAGCCAGATCAGGAGGGTAAACACCGTCCTGCAAACACAGTAGTTAAAGTACAATGCGTTAAACAGCTGCTACTTGCGCAGGCTACACTAACACCATGGTGATCACACCAACAATCAGAGTCAAAGGTGACAGTAACAAGGGGGTCACCCGGGCAATCCAGCAGCCAAGGGTAAGAAGGTAAACAGGACAGGAGCCCTAACTCCGGGCACAGCGTGAGCAGGAAGGTTAATGATACTGTGTTTCTCTCTGAATCTTTTTGGTGGATTTATGTCAGGCCTACTGCTTTCTAGGTTAACGTACTTCTTTATATGTCTGTAATACGCTTCAGAATGAACATTTCTGTATCACCAGTGTAAGTCTGGACCTTTTCCAGTTGAAGACTGAGACTTTCAGAGCTCCTTTCTTTTTCCAGCAAGCACCAACCGGCCCTTTCCTTCCCACTGAGACCTCTGCTCACAGAGAACATCTCCCCTCGCCAATTGTGAACATCCTCCAGCTGAACCACGGCGATGGTGTGACCGCGCGCCAGGGCCCATGTCGTCCCGCAGCCGCCAGTGCCCCCTTATCTGGGGGCAAGGGGCTGACACCTCGCCCATGGCAGCTGGGGTGCTTTGCTTTGCTGCTCAGTCGGAGTGTTGCGGAGAGGCCTGGCTCTCGGCAGCGGGTCACTCAATAACACTGATGCCTCTGCCCGTGGACAGCAAGTGCCGCGCGCTATCGCTTTAATAACAGTAGCGTCGTGCCACCAAATGCGTAGTGCTGCTACTCCCACAAGTGGGTGAACATAATTATGAGTAGTGAGTAGTGGTGGCTCTTTGGGAAGGACCAGTGCTGGCTTGTTTCAGTAAAACTGGCTGATGCGAGTGGGTGAGACTGTGATTGAGCCAAATGTCTTTTCTGGGAATGTGCCTGGCTTCGAGTAATCTACTTTTAGGCTATAATTTACAGATTCTCATACTGGAAAAAAAATACTGCAAAGCTAAAGCAAGAGGGGGAACAGGGCTCAGGTTCTGAACTACCATGCTTTTCAACAGCACTTTCAGATGAAAACACCATGAACGGCCTGGCTAGCGGCAAACACCGTAAGCAGCTTAGAATTTGCTTTACTTTCTGCTTGCAGCATGGTCTGTAGTCCTCACCTTACACAGGGCATACAGTAATACTCAGTCCCTGAAACTTCTTTACTTCACTCATTT
Source organism: Megaceryle maxima (assembly GCA_024605025.1). Lineage (NCBI taxonomy): Eukaryota > Metazoa > Chordata > Aves > Coraciiformes > Cerylidae > Megaceryle > Megaceryle maxima. Next base: position 17,466 of record JANHGN010024789.1, read on the forward strand.
TCCTCTTTCTCCCTTTGCCACGATCCTTTAAAGGAATTGCAATTCTGTCCCGTTCCTCACAAATTAAAGAAACACCCTGTTTTACTTTGGAAATGAAATGACAATGATTGTGACAGCAGTACTGGTTTAAAGCGAGAAGAGAAATGGGGATAAGATCTGCCTGAAAACCACTTTAATGATTAAATTCTAATTGAATTGGAAGGAATGAGAGCTGTCTTTTCTGCTTCCACCTGGGAAGCTGTTTCTCCACTCCAGCCTTAGATGGTGGAAGAACCCAGACAACTACACAATGTCTGGTGGGAATTTGTTCCTTGGAGACTGAGGGATCCACTGGAGACTTAAAAGGATCTTAGTGATAACTGCAAGGTGTTTTACAGGGCATGAATGAGTATAAAGTATTTCAATGTAGTGGAAAATACTTAACTGGCAGAAAAATCATGTGTTATAACAGTGTATGATAAAGCAAGTATAAAAATGATCTAGGTCTCTAACAATTTTTAATCTATTTGAGTGTCTAACTCCCTCTTTTTGAGGCAACAGGACTCGGGAGCATTACACAGGCAATTTTCTAAAACATGGGAATCCTCTTTGCCTCAGGAGTGCTGTGCCAGTCCTGGCAGATGAGGATTTGCACCTCTGAAAACACGCAGGGCAATTGGTGAGGACACTGGTAAGTAAAGGCAGCCCAACAAAATCTGAATCAGCATCTGGTCTTCCTGTTTCACACCCAAGGGTGACAACTGGATGTGCACAATGGCACGCAGAGGGCTGGGTACAAAAGGCAGAGCTGTTCTTCTCTGGACAGTCTCTGCAGAAGGGAGGGAACAAGTGGGTGCATTTGAAAATGGCTTTGCTTCATGCGGAGCAGAGTGGCTCACACTGCAGTGCAAATTAGACCAGAAGAAAATGTATGTATCATTGTGCAACCTACCAGAATAAAAAAAGGTCATGGGATAAAATGCGAAAGGTAGAGAATAAATAAATAGATTATAAGCAGGATTCTGGCAGAATAAGGGACCAGAGCCAGAGAGAATTCCAAAGGAGAGACACCCTTCCAAGAGTAAATGAGATTCAACCTGTCTCCTGGTAAGAGGTGTCAAAGCCAAGATACTGCCAGTGCAGAGGGTCTGCTTGAACAAAATATGACACAGAGGATATCTAAGACACAAACATATGTCCAACCAGTAAATTACATGACAGCCTAATGCAACAACAAACAAGAATAGGTCACTTTAAGAGAATGATTAATACATGAGATTACTGTGCATGCAGACTTATCTGAAAGCAAACCTTGTATGTGGGTGTGAACTCTTGCTAAAGTCAGCTCCTATCTTTGCTATACAACAGCTACAAGAATAATTATAATAATTAATGGAGAGCAGTGATAAAAGTAACAATTGCCCACCTGTGTACTGACTGACCACAATGTCGCTACTCCTTTTTTCACACCTACCGCCTTTTTGCAACGATTGCTGACTACCACGGACGCCTTTCCAGCCTTGCGCTGGGCTTGCTGTTTGCTCACGGCCTGTGACTGACAGAGCTTACAGAGTTTAAAATCCTGAATTGTGTTTAGTCTCCAGTGGCTAAGGTTGCTATGGGCTACATTAGATTACAAAGGGTAGTGGGAGGAAAATGTGAATACTCACTGTATAAAGTAAAAGGTCTCAAAATACAGGAGTATAGGAATGGGTGAAAAATGACCACCACTCCCTCGGCACCACCGCAGGATGGTCACGCAGGGCCGGGTGAAGAATTCACGTAAGATCAGGCAGACATATGGTCTTAACCTAAATTACAGTTTTGCACTGGAGAAGAACAATAGTTTCGTTTTGAGTCCCATAAGCATGCCTGCAGAAATGCTATTTTTAGATGTGGCTGGTAGGAGAGTTCAGAAGTGGCTTTGGAACCCTTCCCACGTACAGAGTTGACTGAAAGTGTCCTGAAGTGAATGTTCACTACCAGGGAGTCTATCGAGAGCTTGTAGAAACCCACGTGCATATACACTGACATGTATTTACTGTGTTGCCTTAAGACCATTCCATTTACAGATACAAACTGAATTTTTAACTATAATACATTTCAACTATGAATTCTTAAAGAACTATTATTACATATATAATTATGATCTATACCTACTAAAATTGTTATAGGATTTAAAATATTAATGTATTTATGTAAAATCCAACAAATGCCATCTGTAGTTTGAAAATTTAAAAATGAAACAATTTTCAAAGGGCAGGAAAAAAGTCAAACTGTGGATTAATGGCTAAGAAAAACCAACTTCAGTTTAATTTATACTCAACTAAGGCCAAAGTGGAAATTCTGAAAATCCTCATTCACCTGCCCTCTTATCAACCACGCCAGGCTCTGGTCTCCACTCCGAGTTGTTTTTCCTGTTTTGTCCGGTGACTGTTTCCTGTGAAATGCAGAAGCAGCCCCGAGAGCAGGACCCCTCTCCCCTCCTCCACTGACGGGCAGATAGCTGGCCATGGGGTGACAGCATCCTCTACTTCTGTACCTCCTCCTTTTGACCTTATGGCTGCTGTATTCAAAATGAATCACCCAAAGGAGATGTGCTACACGGGTAGGAAAACACTCATGCAACAGCCTGACAGGGTTCCCGAGATCTTGCTGGGAACCAATGGGCAGTAAGCATTTTACTTCTTGTTTTGAAACCTCTCATGTCAAGTTTCAACCCACAATACATTTTAATGGTCATTATAAACTTATAAAGCCTTGCAAAATAGTTTTTCTAAATATAGAATTGACTGTCAAAGCTTTGAGTGATTTAAGCTAAGACTACAAGGTTATACTCAGCTACCCTGTGGTTTTATCCAGCCTTTCACAATGGAGAGTCAACTTAACACACCTGCCCGCAGAGGGTCACACAAAGGTGGGTTCTCACCAGGAGGATCAAAAAGCACCGAAGATTCACATTAACTTGTTATGTTACATCAGCTTAGTTTCGGTTCTTTTTTAATCACCAAATGGTGAAGAGAGAGATGTACAGCAATGTTCTAATTTCTCCATGGCTGTCTAGACTTGGCAAGTAGAGCAAAGCAGGGAAAGAGGCCTCCGGTATTTCAATATTTTTACAGAATTACCTGTACTACTGCTTAGAGACAAGAAATTA
>JANHGN010024791.1:0-10989 GCA_024605025.1 Megaceryle maxima
ACAAAGCCAGTATCAAATCCAACCCCTTAATGGCAGTTAGGTCATCATCACTGCTACTGCTGTGGAGCAGGCACTGGGGAAGTCCCAGGCTGGACTCGGCCGCAGATGGGAACCACATGCAGGAGGTGGATTCTGGAACTGGATTTAAGAACATGTGGATTGGGATCAAAGGCAGAATGGTCAGAGTCCTTTCTGGGTGCCAGCCATTGAAGATGCTTGACCCTCGTGATCCCTCCATGCCATACATGGGATGGAATCCCCCACTGGTCAGTTTGGGGCACCTGTCCCTGCAGATGCCACCTCTTACTTACTGCACCCCCAACGTGGTGCACATGTTTGAGCAGTGACCTTGGTCTGCACAGGAGCAAGGAGAAGCAAGTGCCTTTCTGCACCACATTCACTGGGAGTGACTCTAAACATGAAGTGTTATCACTGCTGGGACTGTGAAAATCTGCCATTAGCTTCAAAAAGTGCAGTTAGTTAGAAGAACTGAGCTGGAAAGTAAAATCACTGAACAGATTTAGTTCTGTTCTAACTCAAACCAGGACAGTCTTTCACTTCAAAACACCCCATTCCCTTGGCAGGGCCTGTGCTTGGCCCAGCACACATCAGCTTAGGCTGGTAAGAGGGTGAAATGCTGCCTTTCTCCAGCATCCTCTTAAACCCACTGACCACAGGAGCTGCTTGTTGATAAAGCAAGAAGCCGTTCATGGACTTGGGTTAATGCATTAGCACAGCTGAGAGGAAGAGAATGTCACAGGTTGTTTTATCCATCCCTGGAGATTGCAGGCAGCTAAAGCAGATCGCAGAGCCACTGCAGTACAGGGACAGTGTCCAGGTATACTCTGTACGCAGGAACTGCTGCCTTCTGAGCAGCTCCATTTTCTGCACAGGGTCTGGGTGAAATGCCTGGAAGAACATGGCAGGTAAACCCCGAGGGGATAAGGATGGACATGATTTCTTGGAGACTGGGAGAGCACAGAAGCCTGAGCGCAGGGTGGACTCACCACCAGCAGAGCCTGTAGGTAGGGCTGGCAGGTACAAACCCTTCTGGCACAGCTGTGTCAGGGGTTTTGCCCAGCAGGATTTTCCACATCCATACAGCTCACTGCAGAGACTCCCATTCTTTCAAAGTCCCTCTTGTATTTTTATTTAAACCGTTATATCAAACTTGTCTTTGGTACGTCAAAATGCCTCCGGGTGTCTCTATGTGCCCAGCTTGATGCCAAGCAGATGCAAAGAGCTCTCCAGCAGATGGTGGCAGGGGCTGAGCTGGTGTGGCCAGAGTCCACGTGCGTGCCTGCGTGGTGGCTTGTGGCACCCCATGGTCTCACCACTGTCATGCCAGGTCCTGCTCCCAGCATGAATTGCTGCTGCTCTCTCCTCTTGCACAGACCCGGTCCAGCTGGCGTGACAAGCAACACTTTGGCACTGGAAGGTGGTCCCAGCTGCCTGCTGAGCTCTGCATTCTGAGCGGCCTCCTCCTTCCATCAAGTCTCCCAAATTACCACCCAGGACAACCTGAAAACACCCACTGGCTGCAAATTATTAAACATTTTGTGAAGTGAAAAAAAATAATAATAATAAAAAAAATATATGCCAATCACCTCTTTTCCAGTAAGCATTCTGCATTGAAAGTAAAACCTTCAGAGGCAGAATGAACCCAGAAATAAGAAATCCTGGTATAGATAATTTTTACAGGTGAAAATAAAATTAATCTCCCACCAGCTCCATGTGAAAACCTACAAACTGCTGGAGGGGAAGGACAATACTGCATGGCCACCAGCCATGGTGGATTGGCATGTCTTCACCATACAAGCTCCCCAGCAGCACCACTGCAAGGTACCAGGAATAAATCAACCCTACTGGCAGTGTTCACAGCCCCATCTGTATTTCATATCCCATCAGGGTGACTTCAGGAGCTCTCTGCTCTTTCCTTTATCTTGGCTGAACTCGCTGAGCCCTCCATGGGCATCCAATGTCCAGGTAGTCCTGCCTGCCTTTGCCATGCAGCACTACTCAGACAACACACCATAAAACTGGATAGAGCAGGCTTCAAACACTGCTGAGATAAGTGCAGAATGGGAGGAAGCCTCTCTTAAAGGTGTTTCAAAGCACAGAAAATGAGATCTCCCCATGACTTGCTTTGGGTTCATGAAAATTGAGGTTCTGCTGTTTTCTGGGCTGTGTTATGCTGCTAGTGTTTTCTGGGTGACCCCAGAATCTGGAAACAGCTCCATGGGATGTCAGTGTCATGACGGCTCATGTGAACACTGTTTGCATGGCCACACCGCACAACACACAGAACAGCCACCCACAGAGCAGGTCTGTGAATACATCACTCCATGTACGGGAACAAAACCAGCCAGTTTGTGCTGGAAGAATGATACAAATACACCCCTTGAAGAAGGGTATTCCCCATCACAGGTGGTGATTTAGGAGATCTGACTGCACTGAGATGCTGAATTCAGTGACTCGGGGGTGATCGTGTCCCTGTGGCACGGGCCTGGGAACAGGGGGCTGTTCTGCAGGGGAGCAGGCTGGGGGGGGTTGCCTCCTTGGAAACAGGTTATGTAGAGCTGATGAGGTTTTATATGAAAAAGGGGAAGAGTTTCCTTTCTGCTTTGTGACCAGCATGGAAGGTCTTGGTTCTCAAATCCATACTGATTCTGGATTGAAGAGCTTATTTCCTGCCCCCCCCCATGGGGAAATATTGCAGCAAACAACGTCTCCTTCGGGGACTCGAACCAAGCTGGAACATTCCTGCCACCACTTCAGAGGGAAAAAAGTCCCCTGTGTCCCTTTTTTTTGTGTGAGAGTAGCAGAGCTGCTCTGCTCCTTCTGCAGCGGCCGCGGCGCTTCGTCGGGAACCGACTGGGAGGGGAAAGCACTATGGGAAAGACCTCGGAACAAGGACCATGGACATCCCACGGGCATCCCCGTCCGATCCCGTGTCGGCCTCGCCCTTGAGGAGAATGTGTCTGAGGGAACAGGGTTGAGGAGACAGCAGCTGTGGAAAACAGGGCTGAGACGACGATGCTGGGGGAACCAAGGGGGAGGGAGGGGGCCGGGGCTAAGGGGATCGGGCCTGGGGAGACCGGAGCTGAGGGGACCGGGGCTGAGGGGACGAGGGATGAGGAGACCTGGGCGTTAAGGGAAACGGGCTGAGAAAACCGGAGCGGGAGAGACCGGGGGGACCAGGGCTGAGACGACCGCAGCTGAGGGGAACTGGGCCTGAGAGGAGCTGGGGCTGAAGGGCCCGGGGGCTGAAGGGCCTGGGGGCTGAAGGGTCCGGGGGCTGAAGGGCCCGGGGGCTGAAGGGCCTGGGGGCTGAAGGGTCCGGGGCTGAGGCGGCCGCGCGGAACAGGGTGAGAGCTGCCGTTTCCCTCCTGGCCGGCAGGCGGCGCTGTGCACCCCCGCCGTCTCCTAGTAACGGGGCGCGGCCCTGCGGGCAGCAGGTGCGGCTGGGCTGGGTCGGGACAGGCCGGGCGGGCGGCGGAGGCCGGGAAGGGCAGGTACGGTCACCTTGGCCTGGAGAGGTGGGAGGGGGGCCCCGGAGGTACGTGTCTGCCTCCCCGGTGCCGGCGGGAGGAGCATGCGGCGGCGCCATGGGCGAGCAGTGGGACGTTGGCCGGGCCCTGGCCCTCTCCGGCCTTTTCCGTGTCCTGCAGGGCGCGGGCCGGGCCTGCGCGGCCCCGTTCCTGACGCTGTACCTCCGGCACCTGGGACTGCCGGCCCCGCTGGTGGGCATCGTGGCCGGGGCCCAGCACCTGGCGGCAGCCCTTTGGGCTCTCTTCTGTTCCCGCTCCCTCAGGAGCCGCAGGAAGCGGCGGCTGCTGGTTGCCAGTTCCTTGCTGGGCTCGGCGGGGGCCAGCCTGCTGCTCACCCTCATCCCGCCCGCCGACCGGGATGCGGGGTTCAAGTACTGTAATGCCAGCCAGCGGCATGATGACCGAGGGGCCACCACCGTCATGCCTGGTCCAGCCACGAGCAGCTACAGTGTTTTAACTGTCAGTACTGTTATGAATGTAAGAGCTGTGTCAAAAGAAACGACCAAAACAACTGCTGATGTTTTGATAGCGAGCAGAAAGACAATGGTAACTAGTGCAGCCTTCCAGGGATTATTTGGCTTGATGCCTGATACGCCTGAGAAAAAAGGGATTGCTGAGGGTGTTACAGATGGCTACTTGGATGGTCCCTCTGACTGGACAACTTCTGTGAAAGCGTTTAACTGGGAGACACAAGAAACAGAAGTGTTGGCTTCCTATAGACCTTCCCTACATGGACTCAAGAAGGAAAGCAGTCTGAGTTCTGCTGCAGTAGATCTTGCTGATAATGCTGAAGAAAGTTATGCTACCCAAAGTGATGAACTCTTTTTGTTTACAACAACTCTTCCTACTGTTGGAGATGCTTATGTGTCTGGAATCCTTTCGGACCACCAGAAAGATGTGCAATATACTGTCTTTGAGGCATTGCAAAACATCTTTCAGGACAGAGAGAATCAGATTTTTCTTATGGTACTGAGTGCTGTTGTGGTTTGGGAGCTGTTGGCTACTTCTCTTGAATGGACAGTGGATGAGAGTCTCTATGAATATCTCGACTTTGTTGATGCAACTGACAGGTACGGCAAGCTGTGGATTTGGAGTTACCTGGGTGCCTCCATAGGCGCCTGCAGCATTGCCGTATTCGTGGATCAACTGAATTGCTTCCTCAGCAGTACGACCACCCGCCTCGCCGTCCATTTCTACGGCTATTCTGTCCTGATAACGTTCTCATTGCTCGTCACTGTCTTTTTTCCTATTCACGTTCTGAAGAAAAGCAGCCGTGTTAACAAAACTGCCAAGGCCCTGGCCCTGCTGTGGAGCGATGGCCGCCTGATCCTTTTCGCTGTCACCGTCTGCCTCGCTGGCATGGCTGGCTCTGCAGGGCACAACTTTCTCTTCTGGCAGATGCAGGACTGGGGCAGCAGTGAGCTGTGCATGGGGCTCTCAGTGGCTGTTGGGCTACTTGCGGAAATTTTACTTTATTTCTTCAAAGGAAAGTTGCTGAGGACTTTCTCAAGTAGCAAAATTGTTGCAGTCAGCATCAGCCTCCTGGCTGTACAGCTTCTGTGCTACTCCTTCTTGTGGACTCCGTGGTCAGTTCTCCTTATTCAGATTTTATCCGCTTTCAGTAGCGGTGCTCTGTGGTGGGTGGTTAACATGACAGCGGATGACGTGGCCACGCCAGGCATGGAGAGGTCCCTGCACGCTGTTCTCCGGGGCCTCTGCCATGGTGGAGGAGTGAGCCTGGGCAGTTTGGCAGGAGGATTTGTTGTAAAGCACTTTGGTCTGGCAGTTCTGTACAGGGCGTGCTGCCTGTGCCTGGTGCTGTGGCTCTTCATGTTCTTAATTGTCCAATCTAAATTGCCACGGCAGAAAAAAATTAATTATTCTCGTCTCCTGGCTGCTGATTCCAGTGATCTGAGTGACACTGATGAGGAGAATGAGAGGGACTGGCTGGTGAAGGCTATGAAGGATGAAAGCTTTCATAGGAATTGGTCACAACAGCGTGGGATAAACTAATCTGTACTTGAATGTAGGGGGTGGAGGGGAAACGTGGTGTGATGATAATGCCCAGAACTGACCACTGATTCTAAAGTGCTAAATAGATCTGACAGGACACGTTTTTATTTTAAAAAAATTTATAAATCTTTATTTTCTTAATTTGTAGCATTCTTGTAGTAACTTTTTCCTTTTTGATTTCATGATTTTGCTTCCAAAATCATAACAAGGTATTTTAGGTATACCTTTGCTGAAATGAATGGAGTGAAGTTCTCAGTTGGAAAGCAAAAACCTGACTTCAGTTCTTTCACCGCAGAGCTGATGCTGTGGAAACAGTAAGCGAAAGCTGGGACCTGTGCTTTGACACAACTGAATGAAAAAGCATTGTAACGCTAAGAGCACACTAAAACTTCCTCAAGGTGCTGTCTGTGAACTCCTTTTGCTGAATAACAGGTGTGAATAATAATAAAAAAATGGTTCATTCACTCCACTTTGATTTGGTTTTGCTACAGACGGGCTGGCTGCTTGTGATTGGGATTTAAGCGTGCTGCAGCAGCATCTATTGGAAAAACCTACCCTGCTTGCTCAAAGCCAGTGCCAGCTGGCTGTACTGGTTGACTTCCTGGTGTTTTATTGACTTAAGGTGGCACCCATGCTCTCGGTGACCAGGAAGCAGCCTGCCCTCATGACTGGAGTCACCGCTGTGTGCTGGGAGTTAATGCAGGGCAGCCGTCATTCAGAAGGAGCTGAGTTCAGTGGCTGAGTGAATCTGGCTGAAGTTGTTGATCCTCCCTGGGTCAGTTTGGCTGGAGGGCAGCCCTATCCTCACCTTTCCCATCTAAAACTCAATCTGTGTACTGAATGGGGCCAGAAGGATCCTCAGGCTGCTTTATCTGCCCTCCCTTAACCTCCAAAGAGTGCAGCTTTCAACACTTCTGCAGTATTTGCTTAGAAATGGAAAATGGGTGGTCTGGTCTCATTAAAAGATCTGTGTCAGACCTTAAACTGGGCTGGTGGAGACATGTGCTCCTCTCAACTACCATCAAAAGCTGCTGTCACTTTATTCAGTACTTCCTTGGTCAAGTGACTCCGTCATTCCTTTGCAGAGGTATGGATTTTAGTAACATCCGTCTTATGTTTTACAAGCTGTGAGACAGCTGCAAAATGCAGAGTATTTAAATGCATTTTTAATACGTAATACACAAATGGCACCATAATCTGTTACCCCGTTGTGATGGGGACTCTGGGGGAAGTGATGAGGAAGAGCAATGCTGTTGAGAAGAATCTCTTTACATGTATCGATTCCAGATGATCTGTACATTAAATGCTTTCAGGGTAATTAGCTCTGGGGTTTCCTGCCGCAAATCACCGTGCGTTACAGAATGCTCTTCTGGAATTACTCTACAGATAGAATTGTCCTTGTGCCAAAAAGAGATGGAACTTTGTATCGTGATGGTCCCTTCTCCCAGGAGTTGTTCAAACTTAAATTGAGAGCAATTTTAATGTCAAGAATTTATCCCAGCCTTACTGCCATATAATACCTCATAATGATTACTTGTTCATAAAGTATCTGACTTCAGTCTTGAGTAACACAACTGCAGGCAGCACCTCCTAGAGCCATGAGTGCTTCTGTGAGATGAATGCAGCAGAAATAGCTGGACAGTTTAAAATGCAATGGCTTCTTTAAATGAAGTCACTGCCCATGTCTGAAGCCAGTTAAATGGGTGGAATGTGCTCTTTTCAGTATAGAATCAGCTGTTGCAATTCCAGTTTTGCAAAGTGAAGCCTTGAAATGAAAAGTGCTGGTACCATCAGTGCCGTGGCGGTGGCAGAGGGGTGAGAATAGGTACATGGCAGAAGCTGTCAGGTGACTCCCCAGGCTCCTGACCTCAGGTGGCTCCTTGAGCTCATGCCTCCACAGTTGTTCTTTCTATGGATGTTTAGATGTGCTCAGCCCCAGCTGCTGTGAACAGGATATGGCCCAAAGCTTAACTTCAGTATCATAACTGAGCAACCTGCTCTAGTTGCAGGTGTCCCTGCTCACTGCAGGGGGGTTGGATTAGGTGAGCTTTAGAAGTCTGTTCCAACCCAAACCAGTCTATGATTCTATGAAAATCTTGCATAATAGGATTATTTTTTTTTAAAGTTATTAATCCAACAGGCACATTTGCTGCTGATTCAGGGGAGAATCATATCAATACCATTTGAAGTATGTTCTGAATTATAAACTACTATGGGACTGGACAGACTGGATTGGATTTAATCGATGTGGTTAAATAATTTTCCACTGAGGCTTATACAGGCCCTGTTCACAATATTGTGAACTCCACAATATTGGTGCCTCAGTTCCTTCTTTGATGGCCACAGACCCTACACACCAAAAGGGTAAGGAAGGGGGTGGACTTCACTTGTTCTACGCAAGGCTTCTTCTCTCAGAGTGTGGCTTTATTGTTCTTGCAGAGGTAAGAACATACCAAAGTATTTGATGGTGTTGGGAATGGGATGTAGCTGAACAGAACCAAAATGCCTCTGGGGAAGAGAGATTCTCATGATATACTTCCAAACACATCAGCAGTTATTTTTGCATTGTTTTGCAACTATTTGCCAAAAAATTGATGTTAAAACTTATGTTTCTTCACATTTTTCTTCTTCAAGAGCAATTGTAAGCTTAAAAGTGATTATAAGATCACATAAGATTTTACTGTTTGCCTACTTCATAGTGAACTTTAAGCAAATTTCAGAGGCTTATATGTAGAAATATTTTTTTTTTTTCCTGCTCCTTGGTGTCAGTCCAGGGTCTAAGCTGAGCTGTGTCCTTCTCCTCTGAGTACAATTAGATTTAACTGAGCTCAGGAGGCAAACCATAGTTAGTGCTGAGGAACAAGTTCTGCACAATGATGGTCCTTTTCTCTTAGATTTTAAATTCCACATAGCTCAGTGTATGTGGACTTTGCATTTTCAAAGGATCTCAGTAAATCAGTGTTTTTAGATGAGACACCATGTGCCAAAAAATAACAAAGAGCTTATCATGGAAAAACTTGGGAGGCCCTGCACGTAGTTGTGGTGTATGGCTGAGGCAGCTGAGCTGGAATCTGAGTAACTCATTGCATCAGACACCTTCTCTTGCTTTATAAAGACTTGGTCCCAAGTCTTACATGCTGAAGTAACTTTGATATTCAAAGCATGGATTGAGAAACATAAACCTGATTTTTTGACAAATCCTAAGGAAAAGAAACTTTATTAAATAACTCCACACCAGTTACACTGACACGTGCATTCCCCCAAGGGAGAGTCGTTTAGGTCCTTGGGACCACAGTCCTTTCTCAGCAAGTGGCAAATTAAAATACTTAGCTTCCTTCTGTCATTGGGATGATTCTAATGGATGGTAGTGGAGGGCCTTGCAAGCGTCATCTCAGAAGCCTTTTTGAAGACTCAGAATCTTTTGAATGTGCCTTTGCAGTGTTTGTTTGCTGTTGCCTACTCAGGTTGTTTCTTTTAAGAGCTTAAAATGACCATGCCCATCCCAATGTTCTCCAAGATGCACGTTAATTCTCTTTGCATTTGTCAGCACCTTTCAATTGCCTGGGAGATTTTATTGCTGTGGCTTGGTACTGGATGATGTTCTGTTTATAAGCTTAGAATGTATGTGTAGGTTCTTGATTTCTGCAGGGTATAGGGAAATATTAGTACTTTTAAGAAATACTTTCCTACTGCCCTGATAATCTTGCTGCTAGTGACTCTCCTCTTGGGTGGACCAGTGTGAAACTCACCTCAAGACCCACTAAAACTTCCTGGCAGTGGATTTGAGGGCATAGGGTGAACCTGGGAGAGGGAAGAACCGCAAGGTTTGCCTGTCAGGCAGTTGGCATGGGACACACAGACTGTATTCGTGCCCTGTGGTTCACTCACTTTGCATTTACCTCTGCAAAATGGATTTGCACATCATGATTACATCCTATACAGCAGGGCAAACACTGGGTAGTAGTTGGGTTGTAGCTCTGGGTGTGACTCTGGACTGTTTGATTGAATCCCATATTTTTATTAAAAATAAAGTGAGTGTGTAGAACGTGTTGAATTTGAGTTGCTTCCCACAGCTGATCTGGCTACTCATGGCAAAAGTAATCCTGCTGAAAAACGGATTAAAATATTTACACGTTCATCTTCTCTGCATCGTGGAATATCAAAACAAGGTGAGTCATTTGTATCCGAGTTCATAATTACAGGAATGGTGGATGCTCATTGCTTAATGAGCTGAGGAACAGGCAGTTGGTAGCTGTTTTACCTTTCGCATTGAAACAACCAAACCACTAAATCCTGAAGTGACTGTGTCCCTTGGCTGGGGCTTTGCCTTCTAACTGGAAGCCTGGGAGGTAAAATTACAGTGCAGCTGTCTTATTAAACTTGTGGCCTTTCTGAACAATTCAGTCGGATAGTGAAACTTTTATGTATTTCAGGAAACCCTGTTCCAGCTCTGGTGTGGCTTACAGCAACTGCTGCAGCCTTGGGTCTTGGGTCCAAAAGGTGTTTCTGAGTTTTCAGAGGGTTGCAGAGCGAGGTGCTGCTGCTGCTGCCAACATGGCCTTTTTTGTTTTGTCTTTATTTTTCCATTTGTTATGCATAGACTCTTAATTTTTGTCTCCTCATTGGTTTATATCCACCAATGTTGTAAGACCATCAAAGAAGACCACCAAATTTGTCAGGCATGATTTGCCCTTAGTGAAGCTGTGTTGGCTGTTACCGATCACCTCCTTGTTTTCCAGGTGCCCTGGCATAGTTGCGATGAGGATCTGATTCATGATCTTGCTGAGCACAGAGGTGGCACTGGCCGTCCTGTAGTTCCCTGTGTCTTCTTTTTAACCCTTTTTAAAAATGGGGTGATGTTTTCACTTTTCCAGCCAGTGGGAACTTACTAGACTGCCACGACTTCTCAAAAAGTATGAGACTTCATCCACAGGTCCCACCATGTCTTCATCAGGTCCCACAGACCTGATGGATCCCTGATGGGTCCCACAAACTAGTGCACCTAGTCCCACAGACTTACGCACCTTCAGGTGCCTCAGATGGTCTTGACGGTTCCCCCCTGCAACTGCTGTGACAGGTGGGACTGCTTTTATTTTTTCTCTGCTTTTATTGCTGCAGTTTTTGGGAGACTTGTTGGGGTGAGTTGCTGCCTGGGTTAAACCAGGACCATGCCGCCAGTGGCCGGTGTGGGTGACACTGCAGGTCGCGCGGAGAGTACAGGGGGACCGAGGCATGCAGGGGGAGTGGAGGAAGTGGGGCAGAGTAGGTGCGAGAGGAGAGCAGGAAGCGGGAGGGTCGTAGGTGAGCGGGAGATGTGGAGGAAGCGGGAGTTGCAGGGGGCTCTGGGGAGACAGAGGGTGTGAAGGGAAAGGAAGAGCTGGACTGGGGGGGCGCGCAGGGTTCGCGCGGTGCGGCGGGAGGGGCA
>JANHGN010024792.1:0-40937 GCA_024605025.1 Megaceryle maxima
TTTATTTTTTTTTTTTTTTTTTTTTTCTCTCTCTCTTCTTCTTTTTTTCTTTTTTTTTTTTTTTTTTTTTTTTTAATTTAGCCATAAATTGGACCGGCTCGAGCTATGAGCTGTTCTATTTTCTTCCTGTCAGGATGAGGGATTTGTTTTATGATGCATTGTGTATTAAATACAAGTAATCTGGGAAACTGATTGCTCGAGCCCATAGCCCTGATCAGAGGCCCCGATAGGAGCCGGACCCCCCCCCAGACACACACGCACAACAACCCCCTCCCGGCTTTGCCCCAAAAGGAGGAAACGCCGGTGGATAAACAAAAGGGCCTCCCGGTACCGGCAGAAGCGGGGGCCGGCCGGCACCGGGGCTCTGCCGCCGCCACGGCGCCGCTCGCGGCCGCTAGGTGGCGCTCGCCGCCGGGACACAGGGACGCGATCGCCGCGGGACGCGCCCCGGCAGCGGGGCCGGGGCCGTGCGCAGCTGCGGGCCGCGCGCTGTGCGTTTTGTGGGGGAAAAACCAACAACCCCCAAAGATTTTTGGTAATTCCCCTTCTTGCACAGCCTCCGGCGGCTCGGCTGGAGCTCAGTCAGGTAGAGGAGAGCGCGAGCCAGGGAGGAGGAGAAAGAAGAGGAGGAGGAAGTCGGCGGCACATGCCCCCGAGCTGGAGGGGTTCGTGGCGGGGCGAGGCGCTGGCCAGAACTACAGGCATGGGGGGTCGAGCCCCGCCTCGCCGCCCGTCATGTGAGGGGACGTCCGAGCTACACACACGTATATTTTTCTTCTTCCAAGCAAGAATCTTTCAAACACATCCGTAGCCTTTTTTTCTCTCCCCTCGGACGGCTTGGTAGGCGCTTCAAGAGGCCCAAATATTTCCACAGGGTCCCTTTTGCAATTGTTTATTTAAAATAAGTCGCTATATTAGTGGAGGCAGTAAGGAGTTAGTACTCAAGTCTGCTAGTAATTCCCACCAGGCTGTAAACTGATGCCTCTTTTAAGCCTTTAACTTCATGGTCGTCCCAGAAGTAAAAGTTCTCATAATGGAGACCCTATGGGCATCGTGCATTCCAGCACATCATTAAAGCAAAGCAAAGCAAAGCAGCTCAGCCAAAGCCAGATGAAATAACTGCACTGTCCACTTTTAATGGGCTTCCTGTGGACAAACGCTGCAGAGGACAATGGTGAAAAATCAGACAAGTCGCTGGTGATTTTTTAAAATGCCGTCAATGTTCATATTAAGCTTAATATTATCCTTACGTTTATAGAGCAAGGCACTTCATAACCGCATTTTTAAGTGGGGTTTAATGTTATATTTCTCAAGGTGACTAAATACAACATTAAGCATCCTGACTAACAGTGCAGTGAGTGTTTAAAACACTGGGTGAGTGTATCAAGCAGGGAGGGAGAAAGGAAAAGCAAAGCAAAACAGACACGCAGAAAACAACAGCCCTCCAACATATCCAAACACTCTGTGACAGACCCGGGAAAAGATCGACGAGCAGAAAAGGTGACACAATTTCTGCATTTTCATTCCTCCCATTGTGCATTATGGATATCGACTTAAAAGAAAAAAATAAAAATAAGAACGCAAAACCACAAGTGTTATTTCAGGGAGAAGAGACAGGCTTCTCATGAAGGAGCAGCAGTGGTTGTGGGCATCGCAGTGCTGCCACAGCCCCCCTGCACCGGTGCCCTGTCCCGGCTGCCCCTCCTGCCCTCACATGCTGCTGGGCTTGTTCCTCCCATCCAAAAGGCAGTTTTCAAGCGAGGGAGAGGAGGAGGAAATTAAAGGTAAAAAAATGTAAATAAAAAATTTCCCTTGGTCTGGAAATGGGCCCAACTGAAAGCATGTTAATCTCCACCTCAGTAATTTGGTTCTTCTGGAGAAGACAGAAGCCCTGCTGCTGTGCCCTGCACTTCATAAATCACGTCTTTATGTGGACAAGGTCAGGGCACCTAACAGCTCAGACATGGGCCTTTGCAGTGGCTCGGAGGGCTCCGGCATGTTTATTCTCTCGCACAGATCTCCGAGGAGCAGTCCAGCACGCTTCTAATTACTTTTGATTATTTTCATTTGCTCGGGTCAGGCTGGCTTTGCCGGCACTGCTGGAGGGTGGGTTTCCTCCTCCTGGCCCGGCTGCGGGATATGGGGAGATCAGGAGCACCCCCTTCCCCAGGGCAGCACGGAGCTCCAGGGACCCCTGGGGCTCACCCCACTGGTGGAGGGGGGGCCTTTTTTCAGCAGCTGCAGGGTGCGAAGCCCGAAACCTCCAGCCGGGCTGTCCCCCACTATTGCCAGGCAGTGAGGGCCATTTACCAGTCTGCAATGAGGAGTGTGCAGAAAAGACACGCACACCCCCTGCCGAAAATACCAACTGCCTTTGGGAAAAGAAAATAAACGACCCTGTATCCTTGCAAAAAAATTAGAGTGGTGCATGTGCAGACGATAAAAAAGTTGAAGGACCTCTGTGACTCCTGTGGGGAAGGGTCTGTGCTCGGAGCACCACAGAACACACGCAACCCCCTGCTGTGCACAGAAGCAGCACATATTTAGATCCACTCTCTTCCTACTGCTGCAAGACCTCCCCCCCAGCACAGCACTTCATTGCTGGGATGAATAAATACATACAGGGAACACACAAAGCCGATGCACAGCATGCACATCCAAGTGGTGCACCAGCACTGGTAGTGCCCAGGTGTGTGCAAAGCCATCCCCAAGCACCCAAGGGTGCTGCTGCCTGCTTGCACCCCCTCTTATGGTCTAGAGTAGTCGTGATGCTGCTACTGGCACAAGCTAAACCCAAGTACTGAGTAGCAAGGCTCCACTTTTACTCTCCTCTTAAAATCCATGCTCTAAAATAGCATGTTCCTTCTTGTCCCTACCCGAGCTTGGCAGCCCAACCCCACTTTCTCATCTCCCCTTATCCTGATGTGAGCGAGGTGTCAGCAGACCCGATGCCCTTGTGTCCTGCCCAGCTGTCATGAATGCAAACCCTCTGGAGTGCCAAGCACTGGGGTGGGCACTGCTGTGTCTGGGCACCCACAAGTGCCAGAAGCTCTGTCACGTCTCACCAGTGAGGGAGAGTCTGCAGATGTGGGTACCATCACAACCGATTGATGAGGGGAAACTTTCCCAGCAGGGGCTGCCTGGTGGGGTGGATTTTTCTGGCAGGCACTAAGCTGTGCTGCCAGGGTTTGAGTCTGAATCCAAAAGGATCTTGGGTGTTACTGCATACCCAGAGAAGGGAAATCACAGAACATTTACCTTCTCCATCAATAAGGAAGATATAAACACGGGTCACTGATTAGTATCCAGCTGCCTGGGTGAATTTACTCCTGCACTGGAGAGGAAGGCTTGGAAACCCTGTAGAAACTGCCCTTCCTCGTGGCAGGAAGAGATATTATAACATTGCAAACAAATCATGCTCTCATAGCCAACCCCTAAACGTCATGCCAGGGGATGCCGTGCTGCTTGTCCACCCCCCTGCTCCTTGCACAGGCAGCAGAAAGGGAGTTCCACCAGGAGAAATCTCCTTGTTTTCCTCCTTCAAATCTTTCCCCAAGTTTCCCTGCCAGGGCGCGTGCTCTGGCGCTGGATGCTAAGGACTGTTGCTGTTTTCCTTCGTGGTGTTCATTACTTCCATTACAGAAGAGTCTGGAAACCTCCAAATCTGTCCCAGGCCCTTCTTATGCTCAGGGTTACTGCACCCAAAGGGCAAGACAGTCCCCAACGGGTGAGTTTGGCACGAGTGTGTGCTAAAATAAAAGTCAGAGGAGAAACCCGCATTAACCAGCTCATTTTAACACCTACTGGAGACAGGGCAATTTAAGGCAGTGGCTGATTGATGTGGGTGTTGGCCTCCTGTCCACCCAGAAGCTGTGTGCTTTCCTGTGCCTCACCTTTCTCATGTTTTGAAAGCAAGCCAAAATTGTGGAGAATCTGGGAAACTCTACTGGTGATGCCCTTTATTCTGCATGTTTTGGGGAACATGGAAGGGCTCTTTTTTTCTTAACCACCTTCAATACCTCGAGCATGGCACTCTAAAACCTACCAACACGGCCAAAAAAAATCTGATTTGGGTTTTATTTTAGCACACTCTTATTCATCCTCACCAAAATACAACTGAATAAATCTATACTAGATTTGTGCCCACTTCTGCTTCTCACAATTTGTTCATCCAGAGATTGAGTAGAATGACCATGCAGAGAGGGGCTGTATGTGGGGTGATCAGAGGTTCCTACCTGACGTAGATGCTGCTTCTCTGCCTAGAAACACAACTTTTTTGAAGAAGCTACTCTAAAAATAGAAGAAATCTTATAAAACACTCCCTGAGAAGACACCGTAGTTGGGAGGTGGAAAGCACAGTAAAAGAATTTTGCAGACTTCCTTTGTATAAGAATTCAACAGGGATCCATTAACTCTTCACTTCTTCCAAATTTTTAATTTTCAAGCTTTCTCATTTGCCAAATAGCCTGAGGGCTCACTTTGGAAGACCTTTTTCAGCCCCAGAGCCCCATGTGGCATCGGGAAGAGCCACAGGAAGGGTGTGTGGCAACAAGCTCAGGGGCACCGTATAGGTGTTGGCACTATCCAGAGTCTGACAACACAATTTGCAAAACAAAAGGACAGAAAAGAAAATACCAAAGCAGGGAAAATACCAGGACAAAAGGGATCGGAAGGGTTAAGCAACAGAACTTTACACTACAAGAATTAATGTAATGCACAACAGGTAATTCTATTTTAATAATCAATTTTAGGAGTGACTGGCTATTTTCAAAGCATTCCTATTGTAGCCAGAGTTTTAACTAGGCATACAAGAGTGGACATAAACACCTGCAGACTTTATAAGAGTAAGAAGCAATTTATCACCCAATAAAAAGTCAAACACTTATTTTAAAATTTTCAGGTTTGCATTTGCTATTTGAAATGTACATATGCGGATGGTTCTAGCGGAGGTTCAGAAGAGGTGGATACGCATCCTACACGCAGAAACACACGTGCAGGCAGCCACCATAGCCAGCTCCCACAGCAGGGAAGAAAAACCTGCCTGAAAGCATTGGTGCTACAGTTTCATCCCACCTATGTTTCATATTATACCCGTTGCGATCATCGACCGGAGTTGTCTAAAACCTTAACTAAACGGGTGTTAAGTCAGCTGGCGTATGAAATTACTGCGATTCGATTTTCAGATAAACCACAAAACTTGATGAACTAACATTGTTCCAGCTGAATTAACTCATCATCCCTGGGAAGAGAAGGCTGTGGAGGAAAGCGAGGGCTCTAATAGCAACGATTAATCCACTTCCTGTTGCAAGGTGCTTGCCTAGGAGTGGAGAACTTCAAGGCAGGCTAAAGATCCCCAACTGCCTCAGAAACACTGCTGCCCTGCCAAGCCCTGACAGCAGCGTCTGCTATTTACATGTGGGTAGGAGCGGGGGAATTCTTTGTTACGGGCTTGTTATGACATTCTAAATAGGTTAAAATCCTCATCAACAGTTTGAGTCATTCTCAGGGTTGGATTTATCCATGGAGTGAAATTCAGGACTGCTAATTTATTCAGCCAGCAGAGGAACATGTAAAGTTGATCCTTATCCTGTGCTCAGACAATCTCCCTGGGATTAAGACATTAAGTATTTGGACTATAGGTGCTATGTGAGTGGGTCAGGTTCCCTGCCATCGGAGGACAGAGCTATTTGTGTGCACCCATCTTGGGTGTGCAAACCAGGGTCCTGCCCAATAAATGCTTAACTAGCCCTGTGCGTGCACAGCAGCCTGCCTGGGTGTGCATTTGAAGTGCTGCTCCACATAAATTAGTCACAGATGGGTAAAGGTGCCTGATTAATTTTGAAAAAAATCTTACTCTGAGAGCTACCTGGTTTGCGCCAAAGAGATTTTGCACAACAAGGAGATTTTTACTCACTGGGAAAATCTCTAGGGGACAGGAGGGCAGAATATATTTGATACAGGTGTCAAAATAAACCTGTCCCATAACCCATTGATCACAATGGGTTATTAATGAAATAGCTGTGAACATCAGCGTATCCTTGTGGCACATTTCTTTCATAAATGAGCTGAACATTTTCCAATTTCAAGAAAGTGCTGCTACCTATAAACTCAGAAATTAAGGGCTTTTTCCCCCAAGACTTGGATCCCTCAGGGCACTTGTGTTCTGGCATGCATCCCTTATTTGCTGAAGAAATTTCAAACTTGGTAATTTAGCACCATACTGATAAAACAAAGAGAGAAAGAGAGAAAGAGAGAGAAAGAAAGAGAGAGAAAGAAAGAGAGAGAAAGAAAGAAGGAAAGAAAGAAAAGAAAGGAAAGAAAGAAAAGAAAGAAAAGAAAGGAAAGAAAGAAAAGAAAGAAAAGAAAGGAAAGAAAGAAAAGGAAGCAAGCAGTTGGGCATATGTGTATGTGAAGGAGGAGGGAGTTAAGTGGTACAGCTTCAGACATTTTTTTTTTCCTGAGGCTTTTTTATCCACAAGTCATGCTGCAGATTTTGTGTGAGAGTCATCGAGAAAACATTCCCAAGATACAATATATAAGATGCATATCAATCCATAAACTGAGTTTTGCAGATGCAAAATGACCTGCAGAACTTGAAGGAGGATGAAGACTGTTTTATAACCATTTTTCCATGTAACTTATTTAAGCCTAAAACATTGGGGTAAATTTGTCACTAGCAGAGTTATGAGTATTAATATTATTAGTATTACAGCAGCACCTAGAGGGCCCCAGTTGAAACTGGGAGCCTTTGTGGGTAGAAAAATAATGAATACGAGTCTCTGCCCTGAAAAGCTTACAGTTGGCATGGACGGGATAAAAAGTGTGCTGGATTATAATTTTGTTTTGACAGATGGAATATGGAGACTTGTTCATGGAGAAAATTGGTTGTGGGCTGGGAAGGAACCTCATGCAATATTTTCCCATAACTTTCATTCACCAAGAAGCTGCTTTTTACTCCTTTCCCTTGACTGCAATGAACAGAAATTCATATCTGCCCGCTGGTGTTCACAGCTTCTCATGGATAAATGGGGGGAGTCTGCTTGGTGTCTGCCAGTTAAAACAGCTCTGCATGCTTTAATATGGCTCATCTGTAGCAGAAATTGTATTTTATCACCCTTTTTTTAGCTAGGAAAATATTTTAGCTTTGGAAATGAACAGTTGATGCTTTGGAAGAGGTCTTTAAACATAAGCATGTTGTGCTAATTGGTACCATAAATGAAAGCTCCTTCTGTAGCAGTTTTGGGGAGGATACATAAAACTCTGCCTTCAACTTTTGCAGGAGAAATGTGAAATGGAGTTCATGATGTCAAGTCTTGTTGCTAGGAGTCACCTAGCAATCATGCAAGCACAGAATATAAGATGGATCACGATCTCCAACCGGGCAGATCCAGAGAGAGACTGCCCCAACCGTGACACCAGCCGCTGCTAAACCACACTGAGTGACTGCACAAACCAGCAGGACATAGGCATGTGCTCAAGAGAGGTTATGATTATTGGGGTCCATAGAAGCAAAAAGAGACAATGTGTTAAGACATTTTTCTACCAGGAAGGATTTCAGAAACTGTATGATCTGTATTGCTAAGAGTGCAGTATAATAAGTTTAATACTTAAAAGAATTTCTTACTGATGTTTCATATATATTCTAAGAATATATAAAAGAAAATAACATTTCTTAATAAAAACTCTTTCCTGTGCATCCTTCAGGACAGATCCTCACATGAGGAAAAGCAGAGGATTCACTGAGGTTAAGGGAGCTATCGTAAGATCTAGCAGCTGAGGAAGGTGATTGTCTCTGTTGGCTTTTCAAGGAATTATAGTGAGATCAAAGCCTGGGAAGGTGGTCACACAATCACCAGCAACTATGAAGATGCTGAATACAGCACTGACATAAGACAGCTGGCTACCTTGGAGTTAAACTTATAGCCAAAATTATCGATCAAGCCCAGACAGAGGGCAATTTCCACCTGAAATCTCTGTGTAGTCCCAAGTTTGGACAGGACGCTCAGCCCAGGGCTGTTCTAGGGCTGTAGATGTAGGAACTGCTCCATCTCCAGATGAGGGCCAGTCCTAGATCCAACCACTCTCTTCAGCTCCAGGGCCAGGGGGCTGGGGCACAGTGCTGGTGCTGGCATACTGGAGCACATCAGGGCTGCAGCCCTGGACAAGGTCTGGATCCAACCAAAGTATGGTGCCTTTGGGAACCTGCAGGAATTGCAGAATATGCCACAGTGTGTACATCATGTCATTTTAATGTAATATTTGTGACCCCTACAGAAACAAACTGAAGACAGAAGCTCTCCTGCCAGACACTGAGCAGAAGCTCAAACTAGTCATGTATTGCACCAAAGAAATGTGTCAGCTTGGGCGATAAAGTATAAATATACGTCACAGTGTGAACGACCACAATTTTCCCTTGTGCTTGTGTTATGTTTAACAATGCTATAAAGCTGAAGGTGGGAGTTGCAAATCTTACTAGCACTTTAGAATTACTTAATTTTCTAAGTTAATTCATTACTTTTGTCTTGAACAGAAAATAGTAGGTTTAGATGGAGGTTGTTGTGCATCAGGAAATATTTCCACAGAAAGAAGCAACTGAATTGGCTTGAATGATTTATAAAATGTGAGGGTTTCATTCCAAAATATAATTTATATGCCCAGAAATCTACTCAGCAAATCTAATCCAGCAAAGGAAAATGAACATTATCAATCCATGAATAAAGATGGGAAGTAATTCCGCAGCAGTTTCAGACTATGCTTGCCCATGTATGACAAGTAACCGATCCAAAGCCTTTTTACACATCAATTAGGTTTGTATTTACCCTGAGTTTAGCAGGGAAAGTGTGGGGACAAAGAACACCATGATAATCCTGAAGAAAGCAATAATTATGACAGCTACTTGCTGCACAGAGTGCAGCAGATCCTTCTTCTGTTAAGACATCCACTGACTGTAAGGAGGGAGGAAGGCCAATGATATATGCAAAAACTGACTAGAAAACCCCAAACTCAAGTAAATCCTTGTTAATTTTGATACAATACAGCTCCACCAGTTTAAGGGGTACAAAAATATTATATATAATAATAAATGAATTATCATAGCAATAAATGATTTATATGAATGGGACATAAAAAACTTTGTTGTCCTGATTTCTAACCAGCCACATGAAGCATTTGGTGACCATGGATTATGTTCTCCCAGGTGATTCACTACAACTCCTGTCAGTAGCCAAGTGGCCAGCAGACACAGTTGAAGTGCAGTGACCTTGGCTCTCGTAAGGGAGGCCAGTAGTAAAAACAAATGGAAGTTAAAATGAGAGGTGTATATTTTTAGAAGAATTTGTAGTGTTGAGACTCCAGCTTTGGATGGCTCAAGAGTATTTTCTAAGCCAAAAATCTGTTCTTTGGTTTTGGTTCGTTGATTAAATAGACTTGTTACCAAGAACTTCAAGCAGGAAAGAATTTTAAAGAGATTTCAACTAAGATACTATCAGCTTCAGCTGCAGCACTGAACAGCTAAATTGTAATAGCTCTTCAGATCTTAAGTTATTTCTACTGACTGCCGTATAATCAGCATGTTAAATCTGGGCACCTCTTCAGGCACAGTTATTTGTGTGATATATACAGATCAATAGCTATTGATTTTATAATTTTGATTCATCTCTGTGCAGTGATTCAGTTCCACATCTTCTAATTTATCAAGCTCTTCTCTGCACTTTTGCTTCCAAGATTCCCTGCACTTCCAGGCTACTGGAGAAGGGTCCCACTGCAACCACCCCCTTCGGCCTCTACACACAATTTCAGTGGGCACATGCCATGACCCCACTGTGCCTGCTGGATCTGGAGCCACCCCCCAACTTTCCAAGAAGGCTTTGCCACCCCAGGGGCCAGAGTGCAGACAGTGCAGCTGGGTATTTCTCACATAGTGGCCGTGCCTTCAGACTTCTCTCTGTGCTGGGTTATGAAGATAAGGAGTGGACAAGATTTTGCACTGAATAATAAAGTGTTCTTTTTAAGCCTGGAGATTTTTGGGATTTGTGCTGGCACCCAAAGACCTCCCCTGAGCACAGCACCAGAATAAGCAGAGCAGCTGGCACGAAACGCCTGATGGTGACTGATTAACAGTGACCTGCTTGACATACTAGAGGAAGCCACTGCCATGGCCACTGCTGGCAAGCACCGCCGGGAAATCCTGCTAACTTCACTGGATTGCATATATGCAAATGATAGCAGATTAGAGAGGCTTAGTGAAGCCACTGTTCCCACTGAGCTCACACCAGTTTGCACCAGAATAAATTGTGACTGGATGCACTACAGATGCCCCAAATAGACTAATTAATAGAATCATGGAAGGGTTTCGGTTGGGAGGGACCTTTCAAGGCCATCTAGTCCAACCCCCCTGCAGGGAGCAGGGACATCTGCAACTAGAGCAGCTTGCTCAGAGCCCTGGCCAACCTCACCTGGAATGGTTCCAGGGATGGGGCATCGACCACCTCTCTGGGAAACCTGGGCCAGTGTTTTCACCACCCTCAGTGTCAAAATTTTATTCCTTCTGTCTAGTCTAAATCTTCACTCTTTTAGTTCAAAAACATGACCCTTTGTCCTGTTACAACAGACCCTGTTAAATTGTCTGTCCCCACCTTTCTTACAGGCCCCCTTTAAGTACCAAAAGATCACAGTAAGATCTCCCTGAAGTCTTCTTTTCTCCAGGCTGGACAACCCCAGCTGTCTCAGCCTGGCCTCCCAGCAGAGGGGCTCTGGCTCTCGGATCATTGCTGTGGCCTCCTCTGGCCCTGCTCCAACATCTTGGAGCAATGTCTTGACCTGGTCCATGTCTTCCTTGTGCTGAGGACCCCAGAGCTGGACACAGTGCTCCAGATGGGATCTCACCTAAATCACGATTTATCAATTCAATTCTCCCTAAAGCTCCAGCTAGATGGGGCAGACCCGGTCTCTGCCGCCGTGCCTGCCGCTGACACGCTGCACGCCTGCTGACAGCCCTTACGCAGCACCGCTGTGCCCCGCGGGAACAGGATGTGGAGCAAAAGTGGTTAAAAGCCATCAGCCCAAATTCATGTGATGAATGAATTTAAGGCAAACAGGAAGACTTCTTTATGTTGAGAATGCCCAACAAAAAGAGCTGAACTCTGTTCCAATGCAACAGTATGAAAACATTTTTGCAGAAGGTGCTGAGGAGAGCTAGGATGTACTGCAGCCGTGAAATGGAAGTTATTGGGGTGAATGCCTTCAGGAAGGAAAACAAAAAGGGTTGATGAAGACTAAACAACATTTCAGGGGGGCTCATGCACAACAGCAAGATAGAAAGCGTGGGCTAATTACAAAATAATACCCATTGCCATGCAAAAAATAAATGACTTCATAAATAGCTTTAGATATCATGTTAAAAGCACCTTTAGGAACAAAAAGATGCTATGCTAAAAACAAGAGATCTAAGGAGCTGTTATTACACATCCATTACACTTTCTGAGCTGTCTCATTTACTTTTTGAAGTTCTGTACATATGATACAGCAAGGCAAAACATTTTATGTACCGTAGGAAATTTGAAGCAATGTTTAATGTTCAGAAGATAAAGTTAACAAAACTACACTCCAGTGGCTTTTTTATTTCTCTATTTTACGACCTTTCAAGAACTTAAAGGAAACAAGAAGGAAGGATAAGTGACCGTACGCTCCTGCTTGCTTTTTTCTACGTTGCTGATCAGAGCCCAAGGCAGAAATCATAACAAAAAACCCGTCTTTTTAATGTCTAAATAGGAACTGTGGAAACACTGATGGCACAACGTGTTTTGGGATGGAAAGCATTTGTTCCTCTTGCAGTTATCAACAGTCATATGTTACATGATTTTCTGTTTTTTTTTCCCTGAAATTACAGAAACCCATCACTCCTTCACAACTGTTTTTCTGCTTTTTCTGAAACCAAAACCAGCTACAACTATGACTCTCAAGAATTATTTCTACAAGTATCAAGCAATTAAGATTTTTTTCTCTGTTCTTTCTAAATTTCTTTGATTGCATCATTACAGACCTCTCAATGACATCAACAGCAATAACTACTGAATGTATTGGGCAGGGACACCCAGCAAGCTTCCATCCTGGTGGATGCCAGAATGCTCATAATGCTATAGATGGCATCAATGCTATAGAATGTAGGCACACAAATTCCACTTTCCAACCTGAATACCCACTTCACATTCAAACAGGAGCTGTGCATCGATTCATGTTGGGAAGAGAAAAAAGCATTGTATGAAGAGTTGCTCATTTCCCTTGGAAAGGAGAAAGCAGCTACAAAAAAAGAGTAAGTGTGATGGGAGATTGATGCAAATTTGAGAGCATAGTGTAGTTCGCTGATATATTGGCCTAATGAAGAAAAAATTGACATCTGAGTGGCACAAGTGACATGGAAGCCAGTGTCTTGCCAAATCTCCATTAGATGGAAGCCAGTGCTTAGTTTAAACTGTCACATTGCTACTGTAAAAATCTTCCACAGTTGTACATCTATGCTACCAGGGAACAGAGTGTTTGGTAGGAAGTAAGTGATTTTTTCTGCTGAATTCAGAAGGAAGATGCAAGAGAAAGGGGCAAGAATGTAAGCAGTGTTTTACAAAATATATTTCACAAAATATCTTGGATGAGTAATCACTGAACTTTGAAAAATCCTAGTATGTTCTGTAGTTATAAGGTCTATATTCAAATATGGTTTGAGCATTTCTTAATGTATTTTTATGATGTCAGTTGTTACTGTCAATTGTCAGAGATTTTTTTTTCCTTTAAAATAGAAGTTTCAGTGGGATGTCTTCTATTGCAATCCTGCAGATTTAATATACCTGTAATTCAGAGGTAAGTCTAAGCAAATCTGAAGGGATTTCAGGTGATAGAGTGTCTACCTGCAATCCAAGTTCATGTGGTCAAATTCATTCCTGGTATAGCTTCACTGAACAATTCAGGGCTTTTTTATTTGGGAAGAATTTGCACTCGATGGATATGTTCCTGGCATAAATTTCAATGCCGGAGTAAAAATCAGATACAGTTATTTAAAGTGACACTCCTTGACTACAGTAAAATATATGGGGTAAAAAGATAGATGAGTGGCTGGGGGGTAGCCTGGTGGTGTTTTGAAGGGTTATGTCCATGGAGGATAGATCTATGGCATGTCCTTAGCTAATATTATGGCTTATTACATTATGGAAATGTGTACAATAAGCTGGGAGGTGCTTATAGCAGGGCATCAGGACACAGATCCCCACTCCTGCATTTAAAGCAAAGAGTGCAATGACAAAAGCAGCAACAGAGAAAAAAACCTGCTTCATTCATGACCCTCAGTGATCATCCACTCATTTCACTGAAAGAAATATTCTAAATACTTTCAGCATTAAACTCTGTGGGGAGCTCATATCCTTCATGACTGAGCAGGCGAACAGCTGGGGATGGAGCAGGGAGCCAGTGAAGTGCGGAGTGCCACCACCAGCTGGGAACGTGTTGGCCGCCTAACATAGTTGGTTATTGTATTAGCATTTCAGGTGAGTGTGGAATTAACATCTGAGCCTTTCAGAGAAGTTCTTTAATGACCCACCAACCCTCTGAAATTTCTCAATCTGAAAGAACACCTCCATACACATAACAGTTACTCAGGTTCAACACCAACCAAAGGAAAGTGTCATCTCCTGACTCACAAGGGATGCTTCCAGTAACATCAGTATTTTCCTAGGAAGGCCCCCAGCCAAAACCTGCTTTGTCTCAGCCCTGCTTGGAAGATGTTCCAGAACTGTAGCATGAGGTGGTATGTCTGGAGACCAAGTCAAGGCATTATTTTATTTTGTTTTGGTTAACAGAGTTGATGTTTGGTCAAAAGCTCCTAGCTGTGAAATGATGAGGAGCTGCCAATTTCTAAGCTAAATGTTGTACATTCATATCCTGCTACCACTAACTCCATTATGATTAGTCAGGAGTGAACTTAGAAGGTTCAGAAATAAGGTTTGGATAAACATCCCCAAATTTTGGATACTTATCTGAGCCTGACCCAAACCCCCTGAGTATGCAGAATTGAACTGGAAATCTGGCAAGAATGTTAATTTCCACACTTTTCACTTCTCTCTTGAAGGCTATATTTGCAGTTTAAGAAATTTCCTTTAATTGGAATTAGCATAATACATTATTTCCCTGTGGTGAGAACAGCTTTTCTGTAGTTACTCTGCCTGTTTGGATTTTGTCCAAGGAAGTACAAAAGGGGATGAAAGTGAACACAAAAATCCAAAGTAAATAAGTGAGCCAAACTCTTTAAACCCCACAAACGAGTAGATTCTGCTTAGGACTTCCCCCAAATTAAAACAACTTGGTCCAATCCTAAAAAGATGCCCTTTGGTTTTAATGGTGCCTCTGTACAAACGCTGGCTGTGCTCCCTTTGCATACCTTTGGTAATAATTAATGCTTCAGGGCAGTTTGTGTCCCTTATTTTCAGGGATGTAGCACTGCTTCAGATAGCATCTTATTTGTTTAATTTCATTAATTATCTACACTTACAAAAATACTGTGCCAAGATAACGTCAAATCTTTGGGGAGCTCGGGGTTACAATCAGTGGATATTTAACTCTCCAAAATTTAAGGCACTGGCTCTATTCATATACTAAATTCTGTGATATTTGCTGTGAAAATGAAGCATTTAAGCAACCACTGGAGCCTTCAGATGAGAGGAACTTTACACCCAGGATACACATGAGAGGCCCAACCTCCACTGAAAAGACCCAGCCTATCCAGGTGTAAATCCACCTGTTAGACCTGACCTTGCTGCAGACCTTGGCTTCAGCTGGGGTGAAGACTATAAAGTGAAAACTTCACAACTACCCAAAGTGATATTCTTTCCAAATTACCCTCTTTGCAAATCAGCTGGCGGTGCATGCGGAAGGATGTGAGTGACCTTCTCAAAGCCCTTCCAGATGTGGGGCTCTGAGGAGGTCATGGCAGCACCCAGATGCTCACCCTTCCTCCTGCCACTCTACTCAAGTGCTCCCAGCTCGCAGCCTAAGTACAGCGTCACTTTGTGTGTGTACCTGTGGAGGTGTGAGCACAGCACACGTACCCATCCACACACATCCCTGAACGTTTGGTCACATTTAATAACAAGTCAAATAAACAAAAATGAATATTGCCAGAAATGCCTGTTATCCAACACTCCCAGGGAAGCAAAGCAAGGGCAAGTGTTATTCCATAAACAGTACACTTGGTACTCAAAAATAATCCCTTTTGAGCTCAAATCCAGAACAACGCACCTACACCGCCAGCTTGGGCACTGAAACAGAAAACCAGCCTGGAGTTTCCCAGCTCCCTGCTCCTTATCAAGGGGAGATCTGGGCAAGCTGCCGGGCAGTGGTAGAGGGCTGTGCTGCTCCTCCCTGCCAGCCGGGACGGGGCCGTCCTGCCTGCCACTTGGGAAAGGAGAAAATGTCATCCAGCCCGAACACAAAGGGCAAGATGGTATCTCGCTGCTGGTGCGGTGAAGTCATATATTAGGAAAAATATATTTAGCTGTTTCTGGGCAGAGTCCCCAGAAGGCTGCAGAGCTGGTCTGATACCAACGTCACCTTGTTTGCCAGCTCCCAAACACCCTGTGAGACCCTCACAACCATGTTCCAAAGAGGCTCAGAGTGAAACTTGGCTGCTGTGCAAGGATGAACCCCCAGGAGCACTGCCAGATGAGGGGCTGATGCTGTTTGCAGAGCTGGGCATGGGCCAAAAGCTATAATCCAGCCCCTCCCTTCAAATTACAGCAGGTTTGGGGTGTGACAGCTACAACAAAACCCTCTTCTTGCCCCTGGCCTGGCCAAGCAGCCACCAATGCAGGGCAGCCATCAATGGCCGCTGTTTGGTTTGGGACAGGGGTTTGTTAGGGGGGCTGCAGGGGACAGCACAGCCCCCTGAGCCCCCACAGCACCAGACCACCACACCAGTATATATGGTACTTGGTTAATCAGCTGAGCTACTTAACCCTGATAATGCCCGATTATTTTGTGTAGAAGGAAAGGCTACATCAGGGGAGAGGGCAGGAGTGAGAAGGGTCAGATCCCACTGTGGGGGTCTGGGGCTCACCCCCAGGAGTACTCCCTGGTCCTACACTCATGGTGTTCCCTGGGACATTCTACCAGTCTGCTTCATTCTCTCTCAGTTTTTATTTTTGTATTATCATATACTGTGAGAGGAGAGTTTTGCTGGCTTCTCATTTAGAAAAGAATTTCAAAAAATAAAGAACTCTAACAACAGTTTAAACATTAGAGTCAAATCTGCTTCTCTGAAGTCTCCCAGATTCATGAGTAGGACTGGGTTTGCCATTGGCTGATGCCATTTCACTGCAGTCAGAGGAGCAATGCTGATGTAAACCCAGCAAGGTCATGCTCATCAGCACCATGTGGAGCTGGCATCCTATTCTCTAGGAGTCCAGTCTTAGAAACATAAACTGCTCTAATTATATTTTTCTTTGAAAGGTTTGGGTTGAAACATTGTTTTCAGAGTGCCACTCAAAAGAAAACCAGCCAATTAATTGAAAATTGTGCTTTTCTGGATAAATTTGTGTTTTGATGTGTTGTCGGAAGACAAGGAGATGAAGCGTAAGTCCATATTGAGGGCTCAGCTGAGCACACACTTTTGCTGGGGGACCCGCTGGCTATGCATTGGATGACTTGATTCATTGGTCTCAGTAGGCCTTCTTCCATTGCTTCAGGAAAAGGAACTATATGACATGCGTTTTTTCTCCCTGTGTCACAGCAACAAGCCCACTAATAGATGTTAGGATATATCTGGTGAATCTCTAAAAGTAAAGAAGGCAGCTCTAGCACACTGAAGATGACATAGTTTGACTGAAGATAACAACCAGGATCATATAAGCAGAAAGAACCATTGTAAAGTCACCGGAAACAAATGGTCAAAGTTCAGGGCAAAGGCATAAAATATTCACATAGTGAAATCCTGACCCCATTGAGGGCAACAGAAAAACCCCGACTGCCTTTAGACAGTGAGAGGGCAACAATTCAAGTGTTTGTTTAGCGGTCAGTGAAGGAACATTACCTGGTGTACAGCCCACACTGCTTTGTGGTAAACACGTTATAAAACAGGTATTTGCACAGCACTCACAGTGCTTACAATGGGAAAATGGCAGAGCAATGCAGGGTTTTTTTGTTATGCCACAGAAGAGCACGGGCTGGAGGATGGTGGACTTCTGCTCTCCTGAATTTTGATGTCTCTTATGCTGTTTCTTCTCTCATGCTACCATAATTCTACAGTTGAACTCATCAGTTGGCATTAGTCAGCATCACCCTCTTTAATAGCACCATAAAACAAACAACCCAGAAGTTTGTCACCGCAGCCATGTACTTTATAAGGCACAAGTCTGAATAAATATGTAACCGTTCACACCCCTCTGGAAGTGCTGGAACAGGAACATACTGAACCAAAAGTACTGATTTATATCTAAAGCACCATTGACTCCAAAGTAAGAGTGAAAACATAGGTTAGATGGCTAGTGGGTGCTACCAAGAGTTATTGCTCTGTCATTTTACACCTTAGAATGCTGTGTGGTGTGGGTGAGACCAGCAAGCAAGACAAGATAGAAAACAGTCACCTTGAATGCATGGTGTGGAAACAAAGGAGAGGCGCAGCTCATCCTACCTGGTAGAAAATACTGTTTAAAATCATAAATTGTGGTATAAATCAAGATGAAGGGTGGGGGGTTGTCTTTCATAAACATCTCTTTATTGGTAGAATCATGGAGTGTTTGGGGTTGGAAGGGACCTCTAGAGATCATCGAATCCAACCCATCTGCCAAAGCAGGATCACCTAGGGCATGCCACGTGGAGCCTTTCCAAAAAGAGACCACAGAGCACTAGCTCTTCATGCAGGGCCTGCACAGCCATGGGGGACTGCCCGGTTACTTTCAATGCATGAATGAAATCAGCTGATAAAAACAAAGCTATGCATCCACACTGACCACAGGGAAATGCCAGCAAATGGTTTGAGATCCTATCTTCTGAATTTCTGCTGCAGAGGCTGGAAGAGCAAGAAGAATTACTTCTGGGCAGCCTTCTCAGACCCAGCAAACTTGAGTTTTAATAAACAAGCAAATGAACAGGCTGTCCATGTACTTTTTGTTCATATACAGAAGTAACAGTATCAGTAGATGTACTGTGATTTACTTTGTGATATTCATGTGACAAATAATAATTAGGCATAGCACTATATATGGTTTATTAGGTTTTTAATGAGGGTTTATACCTCATTTCCCAACACCAAGCACCAAACTGAAGCACCCACATGTTTAAAAGACTTTGATTCTATTCTTAATGAAATACTGAAAAAAAGAGGTAGTTTCAGTAGGGAATTATTACGGTCAAGTTGCGTGAGAATCACTCTGATGTAGTCTAAATGATGTGTTAAATGATGATTTCCAACACAGCCTGTAGCAGAGAGTTTGTTTGGAATGACATTTGTTGTGGCACCAGTGGCCACTACGAAGATGAATTCATATATACACTTAGAGCACCTGCCTGTGGAGGTGTTGCAGATAAGTTCTGCATGAGCAGATGACAACAGAAATTTTGCAAGCAGTCACAAACCAAATTTATGCTCTGAAATAGCAATGAAAAGGTTGTCTGCAGCACTTTCTCCACTGCTTTTATGAAACATATGCAGCCAAACTGTCAGCTGTTATTATTAAATATTACATGGTGATTTCTTCAGCAAATAACTATCCTTCAGCAAACCAGCCCACATTGCTGTGGTTGCTTGCAACCAGTTTAACTTTCAGTTGTGCAGGTTTTGCAGAGCTGCTTCTCTTTGCTGTGTGATTGTGAAGGGTGACATTTATAAATGAATATGTTTGAAATTGTATTCAGACCTATTTAAGCACCAACATCTACACAAACAAAGTCCTGATACTCAGCGATTAGCAGAATACTGATAGAAAGATAACCCACACGAAGGCTGAGTAAGGAGCAGTGATGGATTTACCCACTATTCTTTCAGATCTGTTAAGGAAGCCTTCCCAGTGAAGTCACTTCTTTACCCTGCAAACACTGTGCTCCAGTTTTCCAGCTGGGTGTTTTTATATAAACACAACAAGAGTGTCTTCGTCAGTCCCGGAGACTGATGCCACCTCCCCTGAGGACAGCAGTCACAGTCGGACCTCCTCTCCTGTTGCTTTGCCACCAGGTCTCAGGATCAGACCCTTTGGTTTTGGTGGGGGTTTATTCTTCTCCAGGCTGCTATAAGGAGCGTATGAAACTCTTATGCTCCCAAGAGAGATGGATTCCCTATCTGCACTGCATTTCTTCCTTAGTTTGCAGACTCATCACCCTCTGGGGATGACCTGGGACCTGCGTGGGCTTTTTGAGAGGTCGGGTCAGGAGGAGCAGGGTGAACTCTCCTGGCCTCTCCATGGGACCAGCTTGCTGCTTATCTCAAGCCCAGGGAAGCCAGCTCAGGAAGCTAATTTGGCAGGAAACAATTGACTTTTTTAAGGTTTGTTTCTGAGTTCCTCTGCCCGAGTCAGCTTCTCGTGTGGTGGAGCAAGTGCCCATGCAAGGGAGAGTTGTGGCCAGGGAGCAGGAGGAGAGCAGAGCAGCACCTCACCTTATGGACCTTAAAGCTTTTATTGCTTTAAGATGCTTTTTTTTCTTTAGTGGTTTTCCATTGTCTGACATTTTATAACATACCCACAGAGGTAGAAAGGTGCATATTTACCTCTTTCCTATCAAAGCTACTTTAAGCTTAAGGCACAGTGCTGTTTCCATTAGGAATTTTTTTCTACAAGCCATTTACAAGGCCTTTACAAGCCATGGTATGCCAATACCTCTCCAGTTTCCAATTTACTGTGACAGAGTGTAGCTAGCATGGAGAAGATAGGAGCTCGACTATCCCACCCAAACCCCAGCTGGAGGATACAACCACCGGACAGAAAAGCTGCAGAGAGAGGCAAAGCCTGGGAGGATGTAGAGGCAGCAAACCAGTCTGCAAAGACTTTCAAAATTGAAAATGTTTGCTACACCACTCCAGAAGTTGTCTTGCTGACACATAAAGAGAGCATGGCTTCTGCTCATGTGTGTTGTGAGTTACTGATAATTTCTTCAAACCCTTTGGATCAGATTGATGGCAGAATGAACAAGTAGACTCATTACATCCTACACACATCTGAAAAATGATGTAAATCTCTTCAAACTTTGGTACAATTTCTTTCTTAACTTGCTACCACTCTCACAGCTGCAGGTCCCCATAAACTGACGTACAAATGATCTTCTAGTGTAGCAATAGTTCAGGCAGGTTCAGTGCCAGCTCTGCAGAAAGAAATCATCTAATGGCCTCAGCAGGGGCTGGAAGCCAGGGTTTGCTGCCATTTACTCTTGACCTGATGTGGTTTCTGGTCCTGTGAGCATCCCACTCTGCCAAACAGAGGCAGCACCAAGCACACAGGTGCTTTCTGGGAGAGTGGAGAGGATCTGGGGACTCAGTCCAGCTAGTTATTTAAAAAGGAAAGAATTACTATCACTTTAAAAGAACCTAAACTAAAATAATGCCACACAGGGGAGAATGAAAGAGGAGTAGGAGGTGGGAGTTTGTTAGGAGCGGCAGGAGAAAGACCAAGGAGGGCTCATGAAGAGAGCAAACAGGGCTTCCCCGGGGCTGGGACAGGCTTGGGCCACTCCTGGCTGCACTCAATGGCTTCACAAACACACCGGCACAATACATGAGTGTAATATAAACCTCAACTCGAGATTAGTGATGGCTGGGAAATTACATTATCGCTCCCCATGACACTTCAGGAGTGCCCTTCAGGAAAAGTCCCCCAAATTCCCATGAGCTTTAAATGAGGGTGACATTTTCCCCTGGTATCCATCCTCCTTTCCTAGGAGTTATTACGTCCTACACACATGACATCCTCTTAGTCCTTGCCCAACCACAGAAGAGCTCAATCTTTTGCCCAGTAGTTTCACTCTCTATGGAGGCACTTCTTTTTCTCTGCCTCTTGCTGTCTCCTCTGATAAAATCAGAGCATTTTGGATTTTCCTGCTGGGTCAAAACCCAATCGCCTTCATCACAGGGAGTCAGTTTAACTACCCATCACCATGCCAGATGGCAACTGTTAGTACCACCCAGTCTCATTAGTTATCAAGGGCTAAAGCTGTGCTTGGAACATTCATCAATCGGTAGGAAAAAATACGCATCAAATTAAAACTCTCAGCAAACTCCAACACCTTAGGGCTTTTTCCTTTTACAAGTGACATTTTCCTCCACTGAAAACAGAACTACTTCTGCAGGTGTTTTTTAAACACAAACAGCTGCTCCATGGAAGTGCAGTTGGGGAAAATAATTCAGAAAAAAATAAAAGCCAAAGACAAAGCCATGGGTGTGGAGCAAGAATCTATACTGCCCCAATTCCCAGGCAAAAATAGAAAGGGAAGAGAAACCTCAGATATAAACAGTAAGTGGAATTTCCATTGCATGGCTCCCAATAAACACACTGGCTTTAGGGGAAGAAAAATGGGATCAAGGGACCAGAGCAAGCCAGTTGGTATTGCGCGGGAAAGGGAAAGCGTGGCTGAGGGGTACAGCTCGTAAAAAGCCGCTTCATCTTTCAGTGTCAGAACAATGCCCGGGTGTATGTTAAACTGTGTTATCAGTGAGGGAAGCAGAGCAAGGCTGGGATAAACAGAACTAGATAGCCAGGGGTTTGTGGTCACGATTTACTCCTGCCTTTCCAGATAGTTCCTCCTTTCTCTTTGCTTCAGTTCAATCTG
The DNA here is from genome assembly GCA_024605025.1 of Megaceryle maxima. Lineage (NCBI taxonomy): Eukaryota > Metazoa > Chordata > Aves > Coraciiformes > Cerylidae > Megaceryle > Megaceryle maxima. Next base: position 21,790 of record JANHGN010024792.1, read on the forward strand.
TCCATCTTTTAAAAGGTTCTACAGGAACCAACTGTTTCTAGCACTGCCATCATCATTTTAATTACCAGTACAATATTATTTAGCTATACAGTATTAAAAAAAAAGCCTGAGTAGTTGTACTGCAGCCAGACTGTGAACTACCCAAGATAACCAATGAATACTGCTGCTCATTCCTTATTCCACCGCTTAGCCCTGTGACATCTCTGAATCTGTCCATCACCTCTCTCTTCTGTGTGTCACCTCAAGCTAAAATGGCCATCTTCACTTGCAGGCCACCTTGTGTTTTAGCACAATGTGTGCCATCACTGTGTAGAAACACAATGGCAACTGTCCTTTCCAGACCACAGAGGTAACTCTGGAAATTCTGCATTTTCTCCAGCCCTGTCCTTCGGACGGAGAAGGCTCTCCCTGCAGACACCCTCAAAGCTATTTCACCAGAGTCCGCCCAATGCTCCTTCAAGTTCCTCTTTGAATTCACAAGGATTAATCTCATGGCATGCTACAGGTGCTGTCAAGGTGACGAGTCTTGGTTTCCTTCTCTCTTACATGCATCCATTAATGTTCTCTCTGATTGCAAGGTCCTAAAGCAAGAACCATCTCTGTGCCCTTTATTCCCCACCCATCTCATAGGTGTCCTGGCGGTGAAGACTCCAAATAATTTAGAATAAAGACTGAAAAAAACCAATTCATTAATCATTTGCACACACAGAAGGGCTATGAACTCAGCTAATACAAGCAGGCCCAGTGTCACTTTCCTATCTGAGCAAGTGTAATGTTATCATTGTAAGAACCCCAGTGTTACTCATGACTTTTCTTTCTTTTTTTTTTTTTTTCCCTCGACAGTGTATAAAATACTTTGCATACAGACATGAAGATGGAGCCTCCACCTTGGGAACTGCATTCCAAGAAAATGACTTGAGCACAGAAATTGTTCAATGAAAGCCAAGCTGATGATGGTGAATGCACACATGTAACTTGTTAGTTCCACCTTTAATTTTTCCCCCCTCTCTATGCTCCTATTGTGTTAATGCTCTTTGGAGGCAAGGACTTTACAACAGCATAAGCTCTTGTGTCAAACCAAATCAGATCAGTAGTATCCCAGCCTGGGAAGGACCAAGCACCAGATAGTCCTGGAAGTTGTGCAATCCTTGTAGCAGACAAATCAACAGCAAAACCTTAAACATTCAGGAACACAGAATAATCAATTGCAACATTAACATGCTGGTAAAATGATTAAAGTTTGGCATTACACATATTTTCAAATGTACTGACACTTCATTCTCATAAAGGCCAGTTCAGTTATGTTTGATTTGTATTCATATCCTATAATGTGAATATATTTGCTCAAAATTGCTTAGTAGTAAATCATCATCACAGAAATAAGCTTATATTTATTTTTAGCATTCATGAATTGCATGGCATTGGACCACCATATATTTAACACCTCTGAAGAAATCCAACCGTAACTTTTGAAAGTAACACCTTTATATATCATTATGGACATTGTTTCCTTAGCAGTTAATCACACACTCTCTAATCATGTGACTTTTACCTTAAGAGAGAAAAATGAATGACTCTTTAGCTTGAAATGAAAAGCCCTCTACTTGACCTTTCAATGTGAAAAACCACATTGAGCTGGGTCCTGAGGGTGCTGAGCCATGTGCTGAGGACCCTTGGCTTCCACCAAAGCTGACAGAAGTTGAAGGCATTCTACAAGTTGCTGGATCAAGCCTGTAATCACTAAAAGCTCTCTCTAGAGTGATATAAATATGGACAGTCACTTCACAGATTTAGTCCAGCACTAGGGTTACTTTAAAACCAAAGCTGTCGGAGAAAATGTTGGATCTATGATATGACTTTGAACCCAGGTCACTAAAATCTTTCCCAATGCAGCATCTTCTTTGGGATTCTTAAGAAAGCTAAACCTGCAAAGACAAATATTATGGCAACAAAAATAAATGCGTGAGTTTTTAACCTTTTCAGGGAAAGTAATTCCTTTATTGGCTGCAGCTAAAACTTCCTACCTTTCTTTCCCTTTTTGTTGTATCTGTGAGTAATTTCTTCAGTCACATTGTTTATAAGAAGTGAAGTTATTCGTAATCATGCCTTAAGAGTATGTACACAAACTGGACATCCTAATAGAGCACTATGTATTAAATTCCTGATTGTTTGACATAAATTCTCTCTCTTTCTTTTACTCAGACAGGAAGCTTCCCATTTATTTACGAATAGGTTAAGACCCTAGTCATGTTCCTAACCATGTTCCTAAGTGCTAACATATATTAAGTAAATTTAGAGCCTCTTCTGCATAGGAAACAAATTAAACTGGTTAAACATGGAGAAAGACTAAATGTAATCTATCTTTTGTCATGTTTATGATATCGGAACGCATCTTATATGAATGTTCCAATTTGGCTGTTACAGCAGATGGGTTGCTTATGATAAACCACAACTACAGACAGAGAATGTGATAATATAAATCATAAAGAAGATAAATAATGAAATTCTTTGAAATAACATTGGTTAAATATTTAGACATTTGGTTTCTATGTTCACTTGCACATACAAAATAGTATTCTCTACTGAGGGAAAGAAATGCTCTCAACACTAATCATATTGGGCCAACAAAGTCTATGGGACTTATTTGAATTTGCAGACCTCTTTGGATTTCTATAAAATCTGTGTACACAGGGAAGATATTTATTCTCAGGGGAATAATCAGGTATGGAATCCTTTGGTCAGGGCACACCGGAGCACTGCTGTTTTCTCCTCTGTGCTTCTCTGTGTAAAGTACGCAAGTCTGGGGAAAAAAATCAAGTCTTGACTTTATCCCCACTGATTTATAGCTGGCCTAGATGAGGTAGGTACCACACCTCAAAATTATTACCAGGCAGAACTTCAATTTTCCAATTCGTTGAAGTCCTAGAAACCTGATTTCTACCAGTAACTGAAGAAGGAAGATTAGTGTGCAAATCCGAGGAGGGAGGCTCACAACCAAGCTTATGACTGCACCAAAGAAAGTAATCCACTTCTCAGTGATTTTATTTTTATTGGAAGCTCTACATTTCAAAGGTAGATGTCAAGTCCAGGCTCCCCTTGGAGGGAGACTTACTGAATGCAATCCTCATCATCCTCACCTAGGTGTTTAGAGAAAAATGGGTGAATTGCCCCAAGAGGTGCCTCTCTTGTTAAACTGATGATTAATTAAAATTGCTAAACAATAGATGGCTGATGTAGGCTAGAGGTCTAAGGGTGGTATTTCACATGTCTAAAGATGGAGGCGGTTAATGACCGTCTTGGTGTTCCAATTTCAAATACCACTTGTGCATTTCGCTCGATGAGGGTCCAAAAGAACAAAGCTTGAGCATTCGGGACTTAAACTAAAAAGCATTTATATACTGAGTTAGAAAATTGAGCTAAACCTGTGCCTCCTGAAATACAAAGGATACCTGCCCCAGCTTTATTCAGAGCAGGACTAAGACTTGTCTTTTTCTGAGTTTTCCATGAGATACGTATAATTTTATATGATTGTTGGTTAGTTCCATTTAATCCCTACAGCAGTGAAAGCAACTGATGTATTCATTAAGCAAAGATATTGGTATATTCACAACAGCATCATTCGTCTACCCAAATGCTGGCACAACTTATGTCCCAGGGATCAAAGGGCTGTGAGGGTGACCCACAGCCAAGTGCACACAGCCAATATTCCCCTCCCAGGAACTGACGCATGATTAAACGCACAGAAACTGGAACACACGTGGTGCCCCTTCCTTTGAAATTAAGGCTTTTGCCTTCTTAAATGAAGTGATTATGATGAGGGCAGTGGGATTAAGAGAGGACTGGGGCCCTTTGTGCAGGTGGTTTCCCTAATAGGAGACTTTCTAGCAAGAGAGCACTATATATTCTTAAGGCTCAAAGCTAAACTTCTATTAAAACCAATTAATTCATTGAACAGGCTTGTATCACTTTACAGTGCCTGTGCCTCTGCTTAAAAGAAATCAATTGTATGAGTACAGCTGAGAAATAACCACTATAATAGATGTTTTAGCTCTTGCTTTTACTTTTCTCTGATAGCCCTTAAGGTGGTCAGAGGTAAAAGCTAAAGATGCATTGTAGCCTAAGGGATGATTGAATGAAAAAATGGGGGATGGGAGCAGAGCTATGCTGATAGACCAATTTCCCACCACTGCAAGCCAGCGCAATTGATTGATGAATCCTTGCTCTGTCAAGAGGCAGCCCTTCAGATTTGATCACATAAATACTCATTCAACTCAAATTCTGCTTGACAAGCCTCAGACAGCTTTGTTCTGTCACAGATATCATTGGAAGGAAAATGCTCCATTAATCATCCTTAATTAACTTTACCATAGTCTGCTGGAACCAATATGTTCCCTGGCTAAATCCCTAAGACTTAGCTAGATTTCTGTAGTTATCAGATAGAGAGTTGTTTTTAAAGTTCCTCTCCCTTATTGCTGTTAACTACAGGAAATCTTTCCCTGCTTGTTTTCTAGGAAGTCGCTTCCATTGATCAGGATGTGGCTTAATCCTCTAACGGTTAAGCTCCTTTGCCAGAGACACGCAACTGTACCTATTTCTGATGATAAAAGATTACTCCAACATCCACAATAAGTGCTACGGTGTTTTGCTTCTGAAACACTCAGTTGTTTTGGGGCTGAGAGAAAGCTTTGCAAACATCACTAAAACGAACAAAATCAACTTATAAAAAGAGGAATAGGAGGAAACACAATGGATTAGTTGGATTCTGGGGACAACTAGATGTAATAGATAATATTCCAGGTGCAAAGCAAGTGGAAAACATGAAGACATGAAGCTCGTTAACCAGAGATGTCACAATCTTTTCTCACTCAGCAGTTGCGTTCTGCTGAGGAGCTGGAGGAAGCCCTGGGACCATCGTGTTAACATCTTTCCAACCAAGAGAAAGGATCCTTGTCCTGCTTTTGATGGGTCTCCTCCATTCACAGGGTTGTTCCTGAAGGACACAGGAGTGCATTTACCCCACTGAGTTCCCTCCATCGTTGTGTATTGCTACACTGATAATATTTCTTTCTTTCTGACACCTTTCTGATGTTTTCTTTTAACATGGTGGAACCCCTCTGTTCCTCAGGGATTTTAAATGAGACTTGAGGGGTCAAACAGTTTGCTGGATTGGGATCTTGCTGCTTTAGGTGCTGTACAGAGGCAATGGGAGCAAATGACCATGGAAAGAAATTCCTTACTCATTCATTCCCATTGACTGGGATATGGTCCTATGAAAGGATTCACTGAAGATGAGGAAAGAAAATACCACGGAAGCCATTTGATTGAATAGAAACCAGTGTGGGAAGCATTTCTTTAATGAAACAAAGCCTTGTATCTGTTAATCTTAGAAAACTTTATTCATATGAACAACCTTTATTCCTGAAAACTGATTACTAAAAGCTTTGGAAAACATGGGCTATGTTGCTGTACATTTAAGTGTGAAGCTGAGTGCAAGCAACAAAATACAGCCTGAACGGCTGAGTGAATTTAATGGTAAAAGCTAATGGTTCTTTTATTAAGGAAACATACCGCTTTGAAGTAAACACTGCAGCGCAGGAAAAAAGATCATACTCTATCCCTGTGTACATCAGAAATCTTCTGCTCGCTCTGGGGAGAAGTCGCTTTGTGTTATGCTCTCTACCAACCTTGGACTCTGGTCAATTTAATCAATGCTCCTCCTGATGGCAGCGCTGCTCAGTCGAAAATGGAAGTGACCACTTCAAGCTGTGCACTCCGAGAAGCCAGCTGGCCTGTTTTAAAGTCTCTGGAAACTTGACATACTAATGTTTTCTTTACAGCACCAAATATACTGATTATAAAGGCATCTTCTCAGGTTATACAATAGAAGGAGACAGATGCATAAATCAGGGCTACCGAGCCCTTGGCACATCAAAGGACAAAACCAGAGAAGCATCAGTTGGCAGCAGGATGACAATGAATGGAGCCCAGAAATGAGAGGTATCTAGATAGAAAATGGAAACAACTCCTGTTTTCTTGTCTTGTCCTCAGGAAAAGCCTGAGCCTGAAGCAATAGCCAAAGTTGGGACCTTTTTGACTAGCATAAAACTTTCTATAGGGTTGGGTCCACTTTGCCATTAATATTCCTTTTTTTCCCTTTCTTTCCCTCTTGGTTCCTTCTCCTTTTCCCATGCACTTGTCTCCACCACTCACTCTCTTTTCTGCTTTATTTTCTCCCTCTTTAACCAATATTTTGCAGAAATTTCTCTCCCCGCTGAACAGAGAATTGATCTGCCTTTATCTGCCCTCCCCAGCTCACAGGACTGTGGGTTAAGTCTCCCCCCTCACCTCAACACTGAGGTGCTCAGGGAGAGGAGAAGCACAAGATAATTAAGGTCTCAGGACAAAGGAGTCTTCCAGCCATAGTGCCTGCCTAATTCTGCCTTGAAAACAATGATAAAGCAGGTTTATCAGCACTAACCTGGTTTTTGCTCTTAAAGCAGGCTGAAAGGAGCTGACAACCCTACAGATCCTGCTCCTTCCAGCATTAGGATCCACCTTTCTTATTCAGTCTTGGCTCAAAATACAGCCATGATATAAACTGATGGACAAAATGTGTAACTGAAAAAAAATATGGATGCAAGAAACTTAAAAAAAGAAAATAAATTTTACTATCTAGACCACTTTGAGAACATCCAGTCCATCTTTATATCATGAAATGAAATAAACAGGCTCAGATGTATAGTGAAAAACCTGTAAATGTCCTTTCTCATTACGGAGGTCAAAGAATACATTAGTTATTTTTAACTAATGTCTTATTCGACCCCATGCAAACTTAAATCAGTTTGGGTCTGACTGATTCAAAGCTGTTCTCTGGTTCCCTGCTCTGCTGTAATAATTGACTAGGCTAGACTTTAGAAAGGTCAAAAAAGCAGCCCCGCTTCATATTATTTCAGCTAATAACTCAGTTCTTAAATCAAAATTTAAGAACTAATCTCTCAAAGCACTATTTCCTCCCCCCTCCATTAAATCCATATGTAATTTCAAATTAAATGATAGATGTTGAAAATTGTTATTTTTTGCTTAATTACTTTTAAGTTACTGGGGGACACAGCATGAGGGTTTCTTAGAAGATTGAGGATTCTCAAAAAAAAAATTGGAATTAAGAAAATCTCAGAAAATCTCAGAAAATGCAGCAGTGACTAAAGAATCTCAGAAAAAAAAAAAAGCAGCAGGCTACGGACAATATAAAGGAAAAAACAGGCAGACATTGCAGCATCTAATGCAGGCTCAGAAGTGGCTGGGAAGCAGATCTACAGGGTAGGTGCAGCAGGGCTGATAGGAAACTTGACAGCACAGATGAGACGTGTTAGTCACAACAAACATGCTGGGGGTTTCCTTTGAGTGGCAGAAAAACAAGGCTTCAAATTAAGCTATCATCACTCTCTTCTTTAAATATATACATTCTGGGAGGATACCAGCATAGGGCTTATTAAGTGCAAATCTAAAGATTGAGTCATGTCAACTGGTTAACATAAAGGTTAACGCGTAACTAATTTCTGCAAAAGATTCTGATATTAATTCATAAACTCCCCAAATCCACGTGCTTTAATTTCATTAGTTTGCAATGTTATATTCACTCACAAAAAGCTTACTCTGCATTCAGCATATTCTTATTTCATTCTGCTGTCCTTATCTGACTCCCTTCAACAGAAAATTGGCCGTAATCCCAATGTAGGAATGCAAGATGAAGATCATTAGGAAGTACGGCAGCGTGAACAACGGCTGTCATTGCTCCAAGGTCATTACGGTCAAATTTAAGAAAAAAGAGAGAGAAAAGTAACCCCACTTGCACGTGTAAGAAGGGGACCGCTTTGCCCCATTGGAAGTCACCAATACACCTCTCCCAATTCCCAAGGACGATGATGGGAGGATGTTTAGCCAAGCACATCTTCATGCACATCTGGTACACGTGGTGTGTCCCCCCCTCCATATCCTTTTGCCTCAGTATCATGAAAACAGAGACTCCAAATTGGTCATGGCACAGTTAGGCTTCAGTTGTAGTCAACCAGTTGACACAACAGTGTTTTCTTACCCTCCAGCTCTCCTCTCACCTCCCCCAAAATGCTTTGTCTTTTTCCACTTTCAGAGAGATATTTTTTTAAGACACCAAACACCGGGCTTTGACTGCTGTTTATGAGATACTTCTTTGGGGTTACAATAAACTGCGAGTGGTTTGAGGTTGGCTCTTCAAACTGTAACCGCTGTTGGGTTCTGTGTTGTTTTTTTTCTGCTGAGGGAGTTTTTTCTTTCCTGCTTCCCTGCGGTCGCTCTGCGCTGGGCTTTTGTTTAGCCTCTCAGCACAGTGTTGTTTATTTGCACTAACAGCACTGGCCATGCTCCCCGTGGACTGTTTGTCCAGTGGCCTGTGGAGCCTCCATGACTTTATTGTTGACAAGTGGAAGGTGGGATCCAAGTTTTTGTGGTTAAATTGTTTATTGATAATTACCTGTTAATTACTACTGCTGCCAGCTTCCTATCTTAATCACTGTTTTGTCTTGCTCTTAGAAATACATGTGAAGAAGAGGGATAACAAAGAGGGCAAAAGAAGCAAGAGAGCCCAATTGTGATCCCTCTTTCCTGAGTTTTAAAATTGAATGATTTGAATAATTTAATGTCTGGCCAGTTCTTATCAGTGCAAGACATCGGTTCGATGAGGGCGTCCCCTCCCTGGGACCTGCCAGCTGGGGACAGTTCTTGCCCTGCATTCATACAGTGGGTGGATTCAGTGTAAGAGCTCAACCCAGCCGTGCATTCCCTGAACGATGGAAAAATGGAAAATCTTCAGAAAGACATTTTTTTGCTTATAAAGGGCACAAAAGTGTTCCCCATTGTGTCTGAAGAAGGAACATGCTTTTAGAGACTTGTTCTTTTGGTGTACTGTTTAGAAGATGACTTACCCTGTACACTGAGATGTCACCACAGGACATCAGCAGAAAGACCAAATGGTACCCTCAGTTGTACCACTCCAAAAGTATTGCTCCAAACCAGGCAGACATGTTCCCTAGCTCTGGGATGGTTGCCTGGTGAATCAGGGAGGGAAGAAGCCTGCCTGGGAAGAGACTTGTTCCTTGAGTGTGGACCACCCTGGCCACTGGCTTTGCCTCCCATGTGAGGCTGCAGGCAGCTGGCTCTTCAGAGGAACATGGGATTTCTCTTTAAAGACTGAAACTAAAACTTAGCCCATGCATTTATCTTCTTAAGTACATTTCCATGCCTATGAACTCTGGTATGTCCTAACCCCACGTTTGAAGCCACAGTGTTTGGTGCAAATGCTCTTTTAAGGGGTCGCAATGATAATGCAATATCCCTTCTGAGATCCTGCCCAACTATTGAATTAAGCCTGTTGAATAATATGTAGCATGAAACCAGCATCATTAGCAGTCCTGGAAGGGATATGGAAAATCAAAAGCAGCCCAACACTAAGGGGTACCTACAGGTACATTTACATGACCAAGTTACTGCAAACCATTGAAATTGCTGTAAATACAAACCAAACAACCGTGTTTCCATGTTTTGATGAGTTTACACAGTTCCCCCTTTTAGAAGTGTTACAGCTGGGAAGGAACTGTATCTTCATTTTAATACATCTATAGAACTTTTATTCTAGGTGCCTATTTACACATTTCCTGGCCTAAACAATAGCCCCCTATAACCACCCCCACCCCCATCCCCCACCATCTGTGCATTGGTCACTGCCCAGCACCATCCTGCTGCATGACTCAGGCTGTGTACAACTGTCCATGCAACTCACAACAGTTTATCATCATTGTCATTGTTTGGTATAACTGAAAGCAGAAGTATTTATATGCACCCATGTACCCTACAAGCAAATTTATAAAGGCGACTGTCTCTTTAATCTATAGCATGGTCAGTGTAAACAGTAATTTGAAGGAATATTCAGATTTATTACTTTACTCGCTTAAAGATCAATGTTTAAAATGGATATATATTGCATTAATACAAACACACAACAAATCAGAAAGCTATTTACACAATAAATTTACAATCCCCACAGACGTTTTAATCCTGTTTCTGCTTCCAAGGAGCACTCTTGTCTGCACACACACATATCCACCCACAAACACACTCACATGCTCACAAAGTACTATTGTAATGTTAATTCACCTAATTTATAAACCTCCAACTAGACCCGTAACCCTAGCACAATATACGTTTAACCATAAAGATGTGAATTAAAGTCCCATTAAGGGGAAGGGACAAAAGCAAAGACGTTTGGCATTGGGGCTGACGCGTGATCCCGACCTCAGCCCCGTGGCACCGCTGATGTCCCCCCTCTGAGAGTCAACAGCATCACTTCGGGCTTCAGCCCCGCTCCTCTCACCTTCCTACAGAGAAGTCATACCCCAAGTTATTTAAACTTCATTTCTGCGGTTTAAAATAATAACCCAGTGACGTGGGATCCAAAACTCCTTCAGAGCTAATAAAATGTCACCCTGCCAAACTGAGACGATACGTGCCAACCTTTAGCCTAGTGTGAAATTTTATAACTGAGTTATAAACCCCTCAAAAAAAACAGGGCTTATAATGGAAAGGCTGACAGATTCTTAACTATACAGTTTCCAGTAGGCTTCTGCTTAATATACTGTATTTCTTCTCCTCGAAGATATTAATTTACATTTTGAAATGTTCATTGCTAAGATTAAGCGTAGGGTTTTGAAATGTGTTCACAGGCAATTTATGCGGGCACACAAATGTACTCTTCTCCAGATGTACAGAATACTAATTTGAAAATGATTTATATGTCGTGCTGTACTGTACATCCATCCCCTGCTCAAAAGGTTTTCCTCTGACACAACACTGGGATCATCTCATATATTAACCCTCCAATAGCATTAGAAATTCGTTGAAAAATTGATGAGGATTTCGGTCGGTGGCATGGGCTGGAATGGATTTTGTGGATTTCAGCAAAATTGCCAAGATGGGCAGAGTAGACACAGAATAGACTCATCAACAAGTGAATACACTAGAAAATAAAGGTCTATACATTTAAAAGATATACTTCTATGGGAGGGCAAGCAGCAGGAAGGTTCAGAAAGACTATAAAAAGATAGCAAAATTACTAAACCCTTAGAATAACCAATCTTTAACCCAGTGACTTAGTATTTGGCTGTGTACACACACCATGCTGACCACTGTATTTCTACAGCAGCCCCTGGCTGCTGATTGTACAGAAGATGTAAAGATCCAGCCAAAATGTAGTAACATGCCTCACAGCTGATGTTAAAATGAGCTTCTTACAGAGTTACACACCAGTCAGCATGTGACTATTTAGCAACAAAGATCCCTTCAGCAATTAAGAATAATTTTAAAATACATTTTCACTGTTACACCTCCATCAGGAACTCACTTTGCCTTTCCTCACATGGTCCCCAGCTCCTCCACATGTAGGTGTTTAGCTCTTGCTTGGATGTGTGCTATGTAGACACCAGTGACTTGCTTGACCAATAAAACATAAAAAAGGCATATGCTTGAAAACAACCTGTCTCAACTTTTTCAAAGGGAAAATTTCTTCTTTGAAGGAACATGAATTTCTATATTCACTATAAATACAGGAGTATAAAATGTATCAGTGATGAGAAAACACACCTTTGAAGGGTAAAGGCATGGGAGAGGTGAGCATGATTTTCTTTGTTTTTAACTGTAGTAAAATTTTCTGGGCTTTGCAGCCCATGCTCAATCTCATGTGGCCTCTTGGAGCACCATAAGAGAAATAGTGCTGGACACCTGAAGGCTCATTCAACACTCACAGGAGATGAGAGAGAGAATTTATAGATACACTGGGTGAGATTTCTTATAGCATACAGTCTGCTTCATCTCTGCCTCAGTTTTATCAAAAATATACTGACAGTGAAGGTGAGTGGTTCTCACATGAGAAAAAGAAAGCCAAATATGTGTACTATAAATACATGCCCTAAAGTGCCCTAATGTAAAAGCGATAGAGGAAAGCTCTGAACTCCCCAGGAATCCTTTTGTTGTTTGAATGGAACATTATGCCATAAAACTTAATAAAATTAATCCCCTGCTATGGACACCAAGGATAAACTAACCAATCTGGGAAATTTGCTCATCGGTGTTCCCTCTGGAGGACTGCTGGAAGTGATGCTTTTGCTAAAGATGTGAAGGGAGCAGCCCTCCCTTATTCCTCAGGGCACAGACCAAAATACCCTTTTGAAATCAGTGGCTCCGGAAGCCCCAGGAGGTGGTGCCAACCATGCCAACTCATGCAGCCAGCAGCTCCAACGTGCATGTGGTATCCCACAGACATTGCCCTGCCATGGGTTGGTGCCCAGGCTGTAGCCCCTGCGCCAAAGCTGTGCAGTCCTGGATCCTCCTGGGGATTGAAACTGCTCTGCCAGTCACCAGTGACAAAACTCAAAAGTTTTTCAGCTGTGCACCAGACCACTAATGGTTTCTATTTAATATACTTGCTTTTAGGGAATATCTTCAATTTTTGCAAAAGTAGTTTAATGCCTTTTTGCTCTTTTTTATATCATCTTCATTATTATTTAATCTCAGCTTGGCTGCTACCTGTGCAGCTCATGGAACAAAGATATAGGAGCTTTTTTCTCTGACATTATTTAAACCAGATTGGAATGATTCTGGAATAGGTTCTACACAGGACTTTTAAAATGACTTCTTATTTAATAACACTGGCCTAGGCTTCAGTGGACAGTAGTAAAGAACAAACTGCGGGCCTGGCTCTGCTCCCGCTGAACTGATGAAGTCTCATCCTGCACCACTGACTGTAGCTCCACTGAGGCCATGAAGATCATTATTAAATCAATGAGGTATCTGGTAAAGACCTGATTCACAGTATTTAATAGAAGCTGGGTCACAAGCTACTTTTATCTTTCATAATGAAGATTTTTAGGCACCGCTAAACAGCTTCCCTCAAACGCAGAATTAGGTATCTTTGCCAAAGAGTCAAATGTAATTATGATTTTAGAAAAGATTCTTCATATATCCAGTGGAGGAAATTTAGTAATTTGTTCTGTCAACTGGGAGAACAACATCAGTAGAAAACTATTTCATCTGCCCCTGCTTGAGATGATATATTTTATTTGAAATAATTTCCTTGGCCTGTGTCTGGAGGGTGAAAACTGACTTGTTCTTATTTATCTTTCTTTTGGGGCTGCATGAATTTCAGACTCATGAAAGTGAGCGACTGATAGCAGTTAAGCTAGGCAGAGCATTGGCAGGTGAGTTCAGAGCTTCCACACTGCTGCCAATGTGTCTCCACTGCAGCCCCAAACACCTCTATATTCTAGGGAATAACCAGACTTTAACAGGCACTGCCACTTTTAAAATACCAATAACTGTGATCTATGACTTGGATTTCCTTGTCGGAAAGGCAACTAGATTGGTTTCAAAACTACTTCTCCACTACTTGCATTAGGGGTTTGTCAAACACCCTTCGCCGCAATATCCAAATACTAATTCAGACCATTAATCCCCAAGCAAGGCACTGAGATGCTGAGTGCTCATGTGGTGGTAGGGCTCCAAGGGACAGTGGGGCAGTCGAGAGATGTGCCCTGATTTAAATGACAGCAGGGGAGCAATGTGACACCCCCAAACAACAGCAGCAACAGCCAGCAATGGAAGGAATGACCCATTTAATGCTGATACATTGCACCTTTCATAGCTTAACAAGAAACCAAAATATGCCTAAAATGGAGATGGAAACACGGCTTTCCAAAACCACCTCTTGCAGTGGGCACCTCTGTAGTCACTGCAAAGCACTTTGGCTTTATTCTGCCCTACAGTTTCTCCAGCAAGAGCTAGAGGAAAAGATTGAACTTGGTTTTGCACTAGGACAGCTGAGCCCAGCCTCACAGGTGCTGCTGAGACATATGTTGGGAACCATTCTCCAGTAGCCCTGGGATTTGGCCTTATGTGGTGTGCTATAACTTAAACAAAACATTACGATACAGTCACTAATCTACAGTAGTTTAATTGCACTGGAAACACCCATGTGACTTCATAGCAGCATCCCAAAGACAGTACCACAGCTCGTGGTCAATAAACACAGCCTCAGCTGCTGCAGAGACCTGAATAACATTAGTAGTTTAGTTTAGCTTTGGTGTTGGAAATTTAGGTTCTCAATGCATTGAATGGCCATGTCATGCTGTTCCTCACAGCCCAGGTTTTCAAAGAATAAGGAACACATAAGATAATGTTTATCCCTTATGAATCATAAACTATCAGTTTTCAGTGCAGCCAATCACCTTTCATCCAAGCTTTCCTAACAGGTTTTATATGGTACACGAAACCAAAGTTTGTTACGAATCATAGGGCAGAGATGAATCAGTTAGGAAGAACCCATTAAACATGAATCCATGGAAATCCTCCTTTTTTGTTGTTAAATATGCCTACAATAAACGCTACAGTGTGACTTGCAATTTCCTCAAGTTCCTTTTCTCAGAACAATGATGGTTGGCAGCCGCTCAAACTGCTTCAGTAAACTTTGCAAGATAGAAAGCAATTTTGTTTCCCTTTAAGACTTCATTGCTAAAGTTATGCTCATTGATTTCCAGCCTCATAATTAAAATTCCTCATTAAACATGCTTGACAGATGAATGTGATTCCTTTTACCTGCTACTGCTACCTTTTTTTTTTTCCTTGTGATACCATTTCATTACAAAAGAACAATAGATTTCCTTTCAGGGTAACATAAGGGCACTGTGAGTAATGTACTTTCTATCCTACAAAAGGCCTAATATTGTTAATTTGCTAAATCAATTAAAAGAAACCACTTTGGAGAAAGAAGCAAGTCTTGCATATGGATCACATCAGCCATAATGTGCTGGAGTTCAAAGGCTGGCATTTCGCCCCAGTTGGCACCTAACAGTTTACTCCGATCCAGGGAATTTGGCTCTTGATTTCAAACAAATGCATCCTGAGGGCTTAAGGCCAGGAGTAGCTCCGTGTGATTTATGTTTCATACTTTCTCATAACACAAAACCTAAAGAGCTAAAAATAAATAAATTAATTGTTATTACAGGGCATTTGCTGCAACGTACATGTAAATACAGAATTACTCAGTTGCCCCATGCACCTTGTGTTGTTTAATACGAGCTTTTTCTTGCTTGTTTTCCTTTCCTTGTTTGATTCCCTAAAATTTCTTCTCCTTCTGCCAGTTCTGGCAATGAGACATGACAGTGACCTGTTTGTAAATGGTTTTGCTTTCCAGGCCAGGTTTGCACCGAAATACAACGTCCACCTTTCCCAGCAGGAGACATTTGCCCCAAAATGCGCAGCCAGGAGAATGCACTGGCTGCACTGGAAACGTCCTGCAGAGCCTCAACTGTGGGAACAGCCACAGGACTGGGAGAACCTCACATTGTCAGCTCATGGCCCAGTACTGATCCTATCTTCTGCTGACCACCTCAGGAGGGAGGTGTTGGTGAATGGGTGGATTTCTTCAAGAGCTGAGGGATGTTTATGGACCTAGTCTTGCAGGAGCTGACTTCAGAGCACCCCAGGATTTCTTAGGCTCAAGCACTTAGCAGAGGAGCAGAAACTCCCTTCCTAATCATAAAATTAGCAATGGGAGAAGTTTGAAATGACAGATTTAAGTTTACAGGCATTGTTAAAACATTAAGTACTGCCTAACATGCCAGGTTCCTGGTGCAAAACACATTGTCAGAGACGATTTAGAAATGAAAATGAGGAATAGATCACTGCTTACACAACAATTAATTGTTTCGCAGTTTTAAGAGAGCAATTAAATCACATCCCTGGCTTTCCAAATTCCAATTTACCAATCTAGGCATACAGCGAGCCACTTACCATATCAGCAGAGCACGAGGTAATTGGCAACATATTGCACTGCAGTCCTGCAATCCAATGTCTTTTTATGGAAAAACAAACAAATAAGTTGTATCAGTGTGTGCTGCTGGTCTCCAAAGTTGGTAAAGCCCAGCACCGCGTGGATTTGTTTTCACGCACATAAACAGAACACTGTGCCAAGTGACAGTTAAGGTCCTATCAGCTTTTTCATTACAAACTCTATTTTTCTATGGTTTATAACCTGGACACTTCACCCCCCCTTAAAAAAAAAAAAAAAAAGAAAAAAAGTGGAAGCAATGCTCATGGACTTGATAGTATGAATATTTTAAATCACACTAAGATGAAATTTGGTACCACAGGCTGTGAATGTGAAAGTGAAAGATATTAATTCTCAAAGAGGCTGCAGAAATAAAAGCTTAAATAAACCCAGACAAATGAGCATTCAAATATGCCAGTTTTATGACAGCCATTGCTAATCATTTCAGGTCACAGATGCAGTCTGTGTGGAAGTAGTGTTTGCTGCTGCCACTTGTCCTTTCTTTGAAAACTTCTGCCCACTCTAAAGATTTCAGGAATGCCTAAGAGAAGAGATACTACTGCTGGAGAAGTGCAGACATCATGTACCAGATAGCAAAACTATTTCAAGGATTTCTAGCATAAATACAATCAAAATTCTGATTGACTTCAGTGAGGCAAGGACAACTCTCACAGATCCCAATTTAAGCATTACACATCATGAAAGACAAACAGAATTAAACATTGGCAGCACGGGCCCTGCAGACCCACCACAGCAAGGCAGTGTGCATCTCCTCAGGACCAGTTGTGGGTAGGATCGAGGAAAAAGAGCATGATGACCTGCACCTCTCCCTGGGATGTCCATTTCTAAGGAACATACTGTAACTCTTAGACCTTCTGGAGGTGAAGTCAGCAGCCCCAGGCAGTTGATGAGGAGCAAATATGAAAAGCAGACACTAAGAGCTACGTAGGAGCTGCTGAAAAAGCAGAGAGAAGAGATGGGATTGCTAATGGTGATGCTGAACCAGAGCCACTCCAGAGGCTGCCAGAGAAGGGAGCGTTGTCCTTTCTTCCACAACAACCAAGAGACCATCAGGTCTCTTATTTTGGAGTTCATGTGTCTTGCCAAAGAGCTATTTGGCTGTGTCTAACGTGGGTGATCCTGCAGTATATCAGGGAAGACACAGGACGTATCCCATGTCTCCGCTCTTTGTTTTTTCTGGAAAGGAAATCCGGCTGCGTGGGCCCCTGGGAGCCGTGGAACACTCCGCTGGAGACCTGATAACTGCAGGATGAGGACCTTTGCCATTCATTGATTGTTAGCTAAAAGTAAAGTCGGCCTTACAGGAGGCACCTTAAGCTGCATGAGCAGCAAGACATTTATTCTGACTTTCCTGATGAACTCACTAGCAACCCCAGCATATGCTGGTGGAACAAGGCTGGGTTTATCTCCCTTTAGGGGCACAGAAGGTTGCAAGTGACCAAGGCAAGGGTTGGCATGTTAAAACCAAATTACGTCTTCCAAGCAATGTGTTTGCTAAATAACCCCTGCATAGCTTTTGGGGAAAGGTGATGCGGAAGCCCCAGGTCAGGAATGATTGAGCTCTGGAGTCAGCCCTCCTCTGGACCTGCAGCACATCAGTTGTGCATCCACCCACATCAATAGGAAGCTACAGAGAATGAAGTAAAAGTGGGAGCACTTAGAGGGCCTCAGACACCATTCTGCTTCCAGACCCCAAACTTTTCTGATGTTTTTTACCCACAGAAAAACATATTTTAGAAGAACGTACGCAAAGTGGAGGAGGAGAAGCAAAGGAGTAAAGGAGGTGGGTGAATCTTTACAGGCTCATCTCTGACTGTTTCTGAGCATTATTCATTTCCTGGAGCCACGTCCATGGGAAACGGTACAGTCACTGCTCTTCAAAATATCCAAGTGTAGAATGCATGAGGGAGTTCTCTCTGTTACAACATCATTCGCATTTTTGAACTCTATATCATCCTTATGCTTTAGGAGACTCTCCTCCCAAAGTAAACAAATTTTGGTGGAGCTCAGTGGAAATCTTTTGTGGCAGACAAAGTGATTTTTAAAAAGTGGACATTTGGGAAGAAAAACCTACATTTTGGAACACACCCGCATCAATTAAATGAACATAATACAGTTAAAATGTCCGTGGTCTCAATATCTTGTCATTGGCAGGAGGGAAACACAATTTTGGAAGGTGAGCCTTGGCACCCAAATCCCTCATTAAAACCTGTCAGTTCTTGAAAACATCTGGATACATTTTATGCAACTGAACCACACACGCAAGAGTGAACCTGGGTCTGCGTTTATCTGCACCAAGTCAGAACTCATGGCAGTTCCCAGCAGGGTCTTCAGACCTTCACAATATGCTCTGATCTCCTCTCTCCATGAGATGCTCTTAGAACCCTCTAGCTGCCATTCTATTTGTTTCCCGCCTATCTGTTTCATTTCCTTCTTGCCTTCGGAACCCGTGTACATCCCAGAAGACCTTAAATGCCTCTACCAGTGCAATTGGGAAGCACTGAGGCCTTTAACGACCCGGGGGCAGAAAACAGATCACAAGGAGCATGGAAAACCTCTGCACTGGAACAGACAGGGGAATACACCGACTTTCCAAAAATCCTGCTTTTCTGATCCATTTCTGTGCCTCTAGGACAAAGACACATTTGTTCATAGTCCTAAGGCACAAATAAATTAAACAGCACAGATTATCTCTAGAGAGAATCAAAGGTGAATTTGATACACAAGCATTTACTAAGGAAAATCTGAGAGAGGTGGCAAACACAACCATAGGCAAAGATTTTAAATTAATTTCCAAGCAGCTCTGTCCTAGAAGGTAATTGAAAACATATCCAGCTCTTACAGCCATAAGGAGCCTTGCCATTCCTACGCAAGACAACTCCAAAACACTCCATATGGAATCCTGACCAATCATGTGACTTTTAATACCCACATGATGGCACTAAAATGGCCTATTAGATTTACAGTGTCATTAACCTTCCAAAATAAAATGAGAGTCTGCTCTGGTGAAAAGGAAGGAAAAAAAAAAAAAAAAAAAAAAAAGAAAAGAAAAGAGAAAAAGAAACAGAACAAGAAGAAGTAAAAGAAGAAGAAAACAAAAAGAAGAAAAAAAGAAAAAAAAAGGAAGAAAAAGAAGATGGAAGGAGAAGGAGAAGGAAGAGAAGAAGAAGAAAAAAAGAAAAAGGAAAAAAAAAAAAAAAAAAGAAAAAAGGAGGCAACG
>JANHGN010024795.1:0-47914 GCA_024605025.1 Megaceryle maxima
AGGCCTGGGGTGCATCAAGATCTCAAGGTAAAACCAGGCAGGGAGCTGGGTTTAGGCTCCTCTGGGAAGGGAGATTCCAGTCCCCATATCCTTTCTAAGGATGCCAAGAGGCATCACTGGCCATGTGTGCTGCTTCCCTCCTGCAATAAGGAGCTTTCTGGATGCTGCCTTTAACTCAGAGGCATCCCTGGCAGGTTTGCATTCCCTTCATGGCTCTTTTTGCTCTGACGCTGTAGGGAGGGAGGGATGGGGAAATGGTTTGTGCCAGCAAGTGTAGCAGTGTACCAAGGAGCCTCGCCAGCATGCCAGGCAGGTCAGCTTCACCATTTATCTGGTCTTCCTCCTTCTCTCCTATTTATCTCTGGTACCCACCTGTTGCAAATTCAATCAAAACAAAAGGGGAATATGAGGTTCTGTTTGCCCAGGAAAAGAGAGCATAGACCCTTCCCCCTCAGTCAGGGGTGTCTCCAGCAAATATTGAGCATGGCCAGGGATTAATTAATAAGAGCCTGTGGGCAAACTTGCTGGGTAGGAAATGCCAGCCCCAGAAAAGCCTAGTGTCACATTAAGGACATTTGTCAGTGTGCAGTAACTGTAGTAACCGACTGCTCAAAAATAAAAACATTGCTCATAAATCTCATCCTGACTATGAGGTCTGTTTGGTGTCAGCTCAAGCCAAGTGCTATTGGCTGAAGTGGGAAAAGGGCAGTGGGATCCCCTTGGGAGAAGCCCATGGTTCTGGGTTGAGCCTTCCTAAAGGGGACTTTGCACCCCAGAAGTGGTAGCATTCAAATCTCCTCTCTTCTCCTCCTGGACCTTTGCACCTAAGTTGAGGAAAGCGGTGTGTGAAATAATGGGAAAGCTCTGGGATCTGTGGAAGAGGCTAAAGGAAGGATAAATGCAACTACTGAAATTGCCTCCTGCCAATGCAGTGCAGTTAGTGTCTCAGCCAGTCGGTCACGAGGAATGACTGTGGAGATACTCAGTTCTGACCAAGTGGGATTTATCGGAGTCAGCCAGCTGCTGTCCATCAACAGTGGAGAAAAATTATGTTCTGTGCTGGGAGAGGAATTTGCAAATCCTGGTACAAAAGTGAGTAATAAATCAATTGGAGATGCACCATGCTTTTCTGGGAGGGGCAGATGGTGCAGTGCAGTGTTTAGTTCAGTTGGTAGCATTAGATAAAATGCTGTATTTCATACATAGGCATTTACTGGTATTTCCTTTATTTTAAGAAATACTCTTGGATATTGTAATCATGCTTCATTTTGGTGTTGCACAGTATTATTGGGAAGAGAAGTAGCAGTGCAGATGCTGGGTTTCTTCTTGGGCACTGTACCCATATTTCTCTAGGCCTTGGAGATAATTAAGGCCAAAGACCTGCCCAATTTACTGCAGCCTGGCTGGGTTACTAGAGGGCTAGTTATCTGCATTCAGTGTTCCTTGCCACTGCCATGTTGAGAGCCTCCTATGCATGCTTTTGAGACATCTCTTTAGGAGCTGCCCCTCTTACCTCTTCCCCCGGCCTTGGATTAACCTTTTTCCTTAGCCCGTCTCTTCACCTTCAGAGCATCGTTTCTCCCTGTGGCTCCTGAAACAAGACCAGAAATGCTGAAGCCCTCTGACAGACACACAGCCCTTGGAGCTGTGCAACCAGCAGGTGCTTGTGGGAACATGGGGAGCTTTCTCTAAGTGGGGCAACCTCCGCCTTCTACTTTGCTTGTCCAGGAGCTGCTATCAGCCTGTGTGCTGCTATCCTTTCCTGCTGCCCCTCAGCTTTGGTCACCAGGGGTACAGAAAGAGGACTTAAATAGCATGGAGAAGATGCTGTTTCTTTTCCATGCTTGTGGGAGATGGATTAAAATGATAATTACTTCCCCCCCCCAACAGAGAACAGTAATTAAATGTCTCTTTCCTTAATGTCTCCTATGGTAATTTAGAGACAACTTGTTAAAGGCTTGGTGACTGTTGCAACTGCACAGCACTGCCACCTCCTGCGCAGCACCCTGAGCAAGGTCAGGGGTCTGTTCTGTGAGATGCTGCACTAGTATACAGTAAGATGTGACTCTTGCTTTAATGACCTACTTGTCAGTAGGGAGCTGGGATCTGTGAGCCCCCAAAGGAGGCCTTTTATTACATTACTTTTTTTATATATATTTTAGAGATCTTCCCTGAAAAATAGGAATGAGAAGAATAACATTTTTCTGTGATTGCTTTTAAAGAGGAAAGGTAAGCTGTTGAAAATACTACACGTGCCTTTGCCAATCTATACTTAGGCACGTTGATGTGATGTACCAAAAGAGATGCTTTGTTCAGTCAACTTGCGTTGCTCAGTAGGAAATTTCCTGTATGAAAATCTCCACAAGTAAGGGCAGCAGCACAGAGATGAAGTGTCAACACGAAGCTTCAGCTGTGGAAAGGAAAATGTATTACAGCTCTCAGGAGAAAATGAAAAGAAAACCAGCATGCTTTAACATGCATACTTTGCTAGGACTTCCACTATTCAGTTAGATTTTCTTTCCTCTGGGAAAAAAAAAAAAAAAAAATTGCAGTGCATTAAAAATCAAGCTGTCCCACGTGTATGACTTAAGTGACTGGGTTGGTTTTTTTAATGTTTACTTCATGTACTTACGCTAATTGAAATGCTAGTTATATCGAATGAGTCTTTAAAAATGGCCTGGCCTCACTATATCCCTGCAAATGTCACAGGAAAAGGACATTTAATTATAGCCTGCTTCAGGAAAAAAAGAAAATCAAGATTAAATTAATACTAATGTCTGTTTGAAAAATAGAATAAATGTTAGACTAGGTGAGGAACATGAACAATTGTCTGCAGCTTTGCAGGACACTGCTTTTGCAAATTCATGGAAAATTAAAACCCATTAACATCTCAAGTTCGTTCTTTGCAGAGGAGTTTTAGCAGAAGTTGTAGCTATTCCTCTGCCTAATTTGAAGTGCCTGGGGTGGCTCACCCCATTCTGCAAGTTCCAGGCAATGCTCGCCCTGGGTTTGGGAAATGGGGACCCTCCTCCTAACAGAGTCCCTGGTTGGGTAAAAGGTAGGTTGGCTGCCATGGCATTGTCCTCTGGGAACAAGGGCTTGATGGAGCTGCTGAAGATGGGTGCTGAGATAGGAGATGGCAGCCTGGGGCAGCATCAGCGGGGTTGGTGTGGGGAGGGGGATGCGGGGAGTTTTAAACCCTGATGAGAGGTGAGGCCGCAGGTTATGCGGGGATCTTAGCTACTGGGGACACAAATTTCTTCCTTCACAAAGCACTGAAACAGTAAAAGCTACTGAAACAGCCAACCCAGAATGCTTGTCAGCCTTCAGATGGGTTTATACAGGAGCTGATACGTAGCCAGTGGGAGGACTTTTACTGCCATCAGCAAATGTTGGTGGCTGCTACTCTAAAAATGAGTCCGGCTGTAAATCAGCTTTTCTACCTCCACAGGATTGTATTTGTGGTTGTTTTGGGTTTTTTTCCTTTAGTTTTTACTGCACTCAAAGCAGCATCAAATTCTTCTCCATTCTCCTTTCCCTCCTCCATCCTCTCTTATGCCTCTGCCAAAGGCTAAAAATTCCTAGTTTCCAAGCATGAATGTCAAGCTTGCAGCAAACCCCAGAGGTTGCAAGGCTCTGGACATGGAGGAGCTACCAGAGACCCAGACAGGGCCACAGCTTTGGCAGCGACTGACTGGCCCTTTGGCAATACTGGTCTCTGTGGGACCAGCCCATGTTAGTAACATCTTATTCACACAGGCAGTGTGTGTAGGTGGTGGTGACATTTGCCTGGCTGGGCTAATGACTTGAATGTGTCTTGGTGTAAGAGACAAATGAATAAATAAATAGATAAATAATATTGCTGCCAGCTGAAGAAAGGCATCATCTGCTTGTCTCTGGCTGCAAACTCTTCCTGTTCCCAAAACTGCTCTGACTCGGCTGCTCTGGGACACTGCGGTTCAGCCCCGCAGTCTTAAAGGCAGGCAGGCAGGATTTGCATAGCACTGAAAAAGCAATTCCATTGGACTTGGTTGTGCCTGGCACTGGCCTTCTCCTCTTGTGCACCCCAAGTGTCCCTGTGCTGCCAGCCTGAGTCCCCTCTTCAGTGCAACAAGCTCTGCAGCATGGAGACCCAGAGCTGCCAGCTCCCCTTTTTCTGGATGAATCTGATTAAGGGTTTTGCGTTTCTTGTGTAGGTTGGGTCTCCTCTAGTAATCCCTTAGGAGGCATGAGGAGGGTGGAATTGCCCCCTAGCACCCAGAATAACACCTTGTTCTACATTGGTATGTTGGGCTGGGACAGGAGGCATCACTTCCCACGAGGTAGATAAGCTGGAGTTCCCAGACTGAGCTGCATCACTTCAGGATCACAGAATTTTCTTCACAGTAATTTCCTACCCCCCTGAAATAAACTTGTAACACTCAAGCTGTGGTTTATCTGTTGTTTCCATAGTTGTTATCCTTTTAGACAGGAGACCACATGGTTACTGGTTTGTAATCTTTAATAATGCTATTTTGGGATTCTAAGAACAATGATCCAAAATCAATATATATTTTCCCAGCATAAGCAGGCCTGTGCCAGCCTTGGCCTGTGAATTTGGCTTCCTTCAGTACATTCAGAAACATTAGCTTAAAGGTGTGGTTTTTAATTCTGTCTCTCTTTCATTTTATTTTAGGGGTATCACTTCTGCATTGCCTTCATCTACTACTGTGAACTGGGATTTTAATAGTGGGTGTTTTTTCCCTTCTTTAGTTCTGCTTTTCTTTTTTCTTTTTTTCCTCTGCAAGCTCCTGTCCTGTGATATGAATTTTCATTCAGTAAGATAAGATGAATCCCACCCTGGTTTCAGATGATGATGACCATCCAGCCCATGTGTAGATACCTGTGTTGTAAAGCCTCCCTTTTTAATCCAATGGAGAAAAATACCCACCTCTAGGATACAACTTATCTCCTCCTAAACTAGCTGAGAGGAACTACATCTGAGGTGGCCATTCTCCTCCCTTAACTCATGAAGGACCCTGGACAGGCAGTGCAGATGCAGGTTTCCATGCTGGTCATCCTGAAAGTTAGGGGAGATGAACCCAAACACTCAAGATGTTTTCAGCCCTGGAATAAGAACTCATTACTTGAAACAAAGTCTTCTGTATTTTATTTTCCTCTGACATCTAGCTTGCTTTTATCTACAATAGAAATTATTTTCCTGCCATGATAGCTGAGTTCAGCAATGAGCACAATTACATTATCTTTTCAACCCTTTTGTTGGAAATCTACCCACTCACAGAAGTGTTCAATTTATAGGAGACCTTCATGCCCACGCTGACATTTCACTCGCTGGGTGCCTTGGCTTTTTCAGAAATCGCCATGAATGGTTCCAGTCCTCATCTTTTCAGAGACCATCTGCTCCCTGCAGGGATGGGCCTCTGGTATTTCTTTCAAGGTATGTTACTGTGAGTCCTCACCGTGTTCTTGTAAACACAGCAAAGTTGCAGAAGTTCACTCATACTTCCACACCAGGTGGAAAGCCCTTCGTGTAAACATGCTGGGCTTTGCAAATCTTTTCCTGGGTTTTGCAATTCTGGCTCTGCATCCCTCTTCCCTGGGCCCAGGATTTGCTTGCTCAGTCCACTCTGGTTTTCTGGCCAGGATTTGCAGTTGGTGAATCCTCATTGGGCTCTTCTAGAAAGCGCTTTTCTAGTTCTGTGTCTCTCACAACACTTACAAACTAAGCATTTCACTAGGCTGTGGGTTTGATGTGAACCTTCCATCTCAGACCTCAGAAACTTCTGTCTTTATATGAAGGTGATATCCCTCCAAATGTTTTGTTTGGTTTTTTTTTTATAAGACTTGAGTGTTCTATTTCCTTTGTAGTGTCGCCTAATAACCAGCTCTTCCCACTTAGCTGTAGACTATTGAGCAAGACTAATCTTTTTGACTGTGAAAAATTATATTTGTTTTAGAGCCATGCTCTGCTTGTCTTCCTTTTGAGCATGTCTTCATAAAAATAAAATTTTGCATGACCCTTTTTTGATGGTATTTCTGGTTCTAGGCACCTTCTTGTCTCTTTTCCAAATTTCTGCATGCAAGAAACGAGTGTTATAATCCATTATTTAATTTCATAGCTCATTCCTCCTTTACCTCTGTCAGTTTTATCCACTTGATGCCCTGTGCTGTCAAAGCTCCATGTGTCATTGGGTAACTACCCTACAATAAAGGCTAGAGATGACTATTTTTGAGGAGAAGCAGTGGTTTTAGTAAGTCCTGTTGCCTTGGTCTAGCTTAGAGCATTGAGCTTTGCAGCCATAATATGTCAGTGATGCAAATACTGTCTGCAAATCTAGTGTGGCTTTCCAGTGTCTAGTGTCAGACTGCAGCACAGGACTAAGGCAATGCTACATCTGGGAGAAGAGATGAGCCTGTGGCATCCTGAGATATTTATGTACTTGAGAAGATTGCTCTTGACTTGAGCACCTCAGACCTGATTTTGTGTTTCCAGAACTATGAGCACACTGGTTTTTGGAAATGCCCCTTTTTTGGCAAACCTATTCTTACCTGGCCTACTGAAAACAAAATACCTTGTAATGCTGGTCTATGATTTACCTCCTAGATGATTTCTGAGCTGCCCTGACGGGAATACAATGATTCAAGCCTGCAGCTGGATCCTCTGGTATGCAAAATCCTGAAATTACAAATTAAGCTTTCAGAAACAGGCACAGTGTAATCCCAGAGCAGCTACAGAGCATTTTGTGTACATGCTGTTCCCTTGCCTGATTGCCCATCATGGGTTATGATGCTTTTTCTTCCCCTCCTCTATTATGTGCAGTGAAAAAATGGATTATTCTGAGTATTTGAACAGATAGTTGCAGTCCTCCTAATCCATGGGAAAGAGATGCTGTAATATTTATTAGTTTGCAAATAAGGATGCCTGGAGAGGAAAAAAAAAAGGAGGTCTGAAATACAAGCATGGAAAGCAAACATATGTGTACACATATATATGAGATACATATGCCTCACAAACTAGCAAAGTGGAAGCAAACTGGTGTGTTCATGGTCAAGAAATGGGCTGCTACAGTGAAAACAAGAGGAGCATTAGCACCTAAACCCTCACAAAAACTGCAAATCAACATTTTCTGAGCTGAGCCACCATAAAAGAGGCACCTCTGCATTCCATTTCTAAATTAATTCATATAAAAGCAAAAAACCCAACCAACCCCAACCTACATATGCCAAACCCCTGACAAACATCCAGCCAGCTTCAGTTCATGTTGCAGTGGAGATCATTGCTAATTCTTCTGTAGAACGACTTGGTGCCAGAGTGTTATCCTGATGCTTTTTACTTGGGCTAGAGTCCTGCAGCAACTTTCTTCCCTTCTCTGGGAGCAAAGACAAATGTTTTCCCTTCATCCGTGATTAATTGTTTCACATCCTGGAAAATGGAATTGAAAGCATCAGGTAAGGGGAAAACAGTAATTCCTTGTAATGTCAGAGACAAGGTCATGGATGCATCAGCAGCTGAGCACTTCCTCGTGTTTGTTAGCAACAAATCTGAATTAGTTGGTGGCTGTGTGTTGGATTGATGCTGAACCTTGCGCTGTAGCAGTGTGGGTAACGAGGGTTTCTGGAGAGGATTTAATGAACAAGATTCTCTGATTAAACTGAATCTGAAGAATATCTGCTCACTGTAGCATGGTGAAACATTGTGAAATAGGCATTGTGATATAGGCACCTCCAAGTGAATTGCTGTGAATGACATTTGATTTTGAGCAAGTGTTAGAGGCAGAGCACGTGGTGACAACATGAGTAGAGATGCCAGCCTGGGAGGTGAGAGCTGCAGGTCCAGACACAGCTGGACAGAGGAACTGACCCTGCTCACGTGCACCCAGAAGGAACTCATGGATTTCACATTGGAGATCACACATCCACAGTGCTCTGCTCCAGCAGTCCAGCAAAGGTTGTCCTCTGCCATCGTGGGCATCTGCTTGCAGTTTCCAAAGCTAATCTCCTCCAGGTAGCTCATGCCTTCTGGAACTGATGTGGAGGGAAATGGAGGTGTGGAGGCTAGGGACCAGTGCTGGTGGAGGAGCTGATGCTCCTTTCCTGAGAAAAAGCACAACTTAGTTCAGTGCTGGGGTCTGTGAATGTCAGAGGCTGGACCTACCTCACTTTGGTGGGAAACAAGGGAGGGTTCATGACCAAAGAGAGAGAGAGAGGAAGAAAACAGCAGAAAAAAGGTAAAGCAGGAATGAAATTGATAAAAAGAGAAAAGATAGAAGAGAGAGCAAAACGGAAGGAAGAACCTCTCTCCTTCAGTCCCTCTGGTGCAGCTCTTCCACTCCCATCTGTGTGGCCATGCTCTCCAGCTGGGTTTGTGCTGCAAGTGCCAGGGTAGACACAGCTGCTGAGCTGCCTACGGGTGTTGGTGACAGCTGAGTGCAGTCGGCTGCTTGAGCAAACACAGCATTTGTGTGGTAAAACAGAAAATGAGAATGTTGAATGGGTTTGGAATTGGATCTCTTTTTTTTTTTTTAGGAGTCAAGTTGCAGCCCCAACCTGGAGACCTCATGGTTGGCAGGTGGACAGCTCCTGGTGACAGTACGGTGCTTGAAAGAGCATCTCAGACCCTGGCAAAGCAACAGAGTTCTGGGCTTAGCTCAGTAAATTGCCCTGTTACTTGTAATTTGAACATCCCAAGTTAAGAACTTCTAAGGCATATAGCCCTCCATTTCTATCTTGAACACTAGCCAGGAGCCAACCAGTTGACCAGTGGCATTAGCCTTCACCCTCCCTGGTTGTCCTTTGCAAGGAGAGACCATGGGGACTGTATAAAACAAGCCCAGCCAAGAGGCTTTCAGCTGTGACTTCAGATGCAGCCAGATGCATTGGTCACTGCTGGCAATGAGAGTGACTTCATGACCTGGATCGAGTAGTGCTTGCTTCAGGGGGAGAGTAGTGCACAGTGGTTCACAGGTCCAGAGCACGTCAGAGTTAGCTGGAGGCAGCAGGGTCTCTTGTTACTAGCTCCTGGACAGCTTGGCAGTCTGTAGCTAAGTCCCCTGCCAAACGATGACCTACAGCATATTGCAATGCATGCAGTACAGAGTGCTAGTGGCTGGATCTGGCCTTCACAGGGGATGCAAAGCATGTATTTTCAAGGAACTTCTCCCTTTGTTTGTGCAGCACATCCTTTGGGTATGGAGAATAGGTGCATCTATTCTACCTGTAGAGTTCTACAAGTGCACCTAGAGGAGATGTACCTACTCTAGTGAAGGATGGTGGGACAGGGTCTCTTGGCTTGTTTTGTAAGAGCACAATGCCATTTTTACATAGTAAAGATAATTCTGTGCAAATAGCAAGTGCACAACTGCATCTGGAGTAGCACATCATCAGGTACTCTTTGCTTGTTCGGGTCTTCAAACATTGCCTGCAGGGAAAGAGAATGCAGGTAGTAGGTAGGAAAGGAAAAGCAGATTCTCATTATCTGTGGGCCTGAAATACATAATAAGGATACTGGGTTTCCCCTCCCTGTATCTATACACAACTTCAGCTAAGCCACTGTTTATTTTTGTGCATCTGTAGAGTAAGTGTAATTTTTGGAGTTCTCTCCCGGTGTGTGTAACAGAAGTTTTAAGTGATTTTAAGTGAGTGAAATGCTGAAACAGTGCTTGAGCCGATGACATTTCATGTGGGTGTCTTTCGCTTCTCGGTTCTGGACCACCAGCCAACTGTGACTCAGGTTCCAGCTAAGCAGCTAGAGACAACAAGCTATTGCAGGCGGCTTCCCCAGCCCTCGTGCTGCAGCTCTTGGAGTGGATGGTCCCAAATAACTTCACTCATTAGGGTGCAATGATCTAAGGCTCTTGGGGCCAGGCAGTAACCCTTTGTCTGCAGCCCCAGAAGTGGCTGTGTGTTTTTAAAGCTAGATGGCTGTGCTGCTGTGCTGTGTGTAATGCCACCTAAGTCACAAGTAGGAATTGACCTGAGCAGCCTAATTCATAGGCATGATTAGCTGAGGTCATTAAGGTTTCCTTGGTTTTGAAGCATCTGTGCTGTGAGCTTTTAGAGGGAAGTTTCAATTCCTCTCTACCTAACCAGGCAATACTCAATTTTGTTGATCCTGAGTCTGGGGGATGATTTTGATTTCTTTCACTTGAGAGTTATCCCCTCATTTTTAGCAATAGTAATGGGAAATAAATAAGCATAGTAAAAGGTGGCTGACCTGTTTCCCGAAGAGACTTAGGTAGTGTTGGGAATTAGTGAGGGATGGAGATGCCAAGAGAGGCAGGGATAGAGGGCTTTTGCAATGGCAGAAGTAAGGTTGGGACCATAAAGTGGTGGGACAGAGCTGGGAAGTGGCCTGATTGGAAGGAGTTGGCAAAAGGGGGCTATGACATTTCCTAGGGGTCACCAGATGATATACAGAAAGAGAAGGATATACTGAAGTGGCTCCCAGGCCAAAAAGGAGGGAGTTAAAGCTGCCTGAGGACAAAAAAACCCAGCCATCCAACTCTATTATTTTTGATGAAGGGGAGCACTGTGTGTGCTGAAGCCCCGCAGGCTCGAAGGTGGCATGTGACGTTTAAGACCAGAGGTAACTTCATCAGAGCTGTTATATTTAGCCTGTCCCATAAAGACTCTTATTTCTATGGAATATTACATAGAAACTGTTACTATGTACAACACAGTAGAAAAATGTGATTTCTGTCTCAGAGCTCACAATCTGCCTCTGCAAATTAACTTTGCTGACAAAGGTTAAATGGCAAAAGGTAGACTATCTGAATCTGTGAATTCTAAAACACAGGGATGGTGCACTCGGAGAGGGGAGCAGGCCTTCCTGGGAGACTGAGTCGGGCTGCTGTGGTCATACGTCTGAGGTGGTGAAGGCACTCCAAGGAGTAGCTCTGTACCAGGGGCTCAGGGGAGAGTAGCAGGGTTACACTGAAAAGGAGGAGACCTGGGGTAAGGGTGAAGGTGACCAGCTCTGCCCAAACTTTGATGACTTTTTCAGATGCTGTCTGAGATTAAACCCCAGCCTCAGCCTGCCTGGATGCTGCCAGTGGACAAACATGGGAACAGGTCGCAGAGAGGATAAATCATCTTGTCCTGTGGAGATATACAAAGCCCGAATGAGCAACCTGCTCTAGCTGACCTTGCCCTGGGCAGGGGATGGACACACAGTCAGTCTCCAGAGGTCCCTACCAGCCTCATCCTTCCTGATACCACAAATAATCCTGTCCCCTTGCTCCTCTTGCTCCCTCCTCCTCCTTGGAGACACAATTAGCATGTTGTAGCTCTGTTATAAAGCTCGGGGAGTATGCCCTGACCCCTGAAACATCAAGAAGGGTGGCAGCAGGCCAG
Source organism: Megaceryle maxima (assembly GCA_024605025.1). Lineage (NCBI taxonomy): Eukaryota > Metazoa > Chordata > Aves > Coraciiformes > Cerylidae > Megaceryle > Megaceryle maxima. Next base: position 11,353 of record JANHGN010024795.1, read on the forward strand.
CCCAGGGCATGCTGGGAGGTCAGAGGGTTAATTGTGAGAAGCGTGTGTCTCTGAAACTGGCACTGAAATTTGTCTCTCAGCTCTCTGCTCCCCAGGGAAGGTGTGCAGCTGCTGCTTCCCCTCAAACCCTGGCCCTGTACCCCAGGGACACCCCTGAGCCCTCTCCCAACCACTCAGCCTCCACCCAAACCTCAGGCCCTCCCCCACCAGCAATGGTCCAGAAGTGTTGGAGGGACCTGCCGCAGGCTCGGCTGGGGCAGAGCAGGCCCCCAGGGGCCAGCCCCGCAGGAGCTGTGCATCCTTGAGAAGGTGGAGGCACAGAAGCATCTATTCATCCACCCAAGCTAGTGCAAAACCTGGGGCAGGGGGGAGAGCCTGATGGAGGGAACTGCTTTCTGGGCTCTTCCCACCCCAGAGAATGGTGTTTGCCAGGAGAAATCACAACCTCTTTGGAGGGCTCCTACAGGGCCAATGCTCTGGGGAGGGGTTCCAAGGTTCAGGTAGCTGCTTTCTGCCCTCCAGTGATTTTGGAGCCTCCAAGCTTTGTGCAGAAAGCAAGGGCTGGGAGGACCACCTTCAGCAGGGGCTCAGCAGATGCTGCTGCATGTCACACCTCACTGGGGAGAGGGCTGTGGGTGGTTTGCTTTCAAAAAGCAAGCAAGCATCCCCTGGAGAAGTGCCAGACAGCTGTGAGCCGAAGCAGCACTCCAGTCTGCTCACCAGAGGAAGGCTGGGCAGGTTGGCTGTCTTCCTCGTGTCCCATGAGAGAGGTGCTGGTGTCCCACCAGGCTCTGTGCAGGGGGCATTCAGGCTGCACTGGTGTCTCTGAGGTGGGGTGGCTTTTGGGAAGCCTTCAGCATTGATGGGGTCAGGGAGAGAGATGCGTGACTCTTGAGACTGATCTCTGAGAAGAGGGGGCCATGCTTTAGCTGGGTAAAAGTTGCTGCCATGGCTCGGCTGAGGTAGGAGCACACTGAAGGAGGCATCGGTGTGCCTTTGGCTGCAGCTCCTTACTGCTCAGTCCAGCCATTGGGTGGGGAGGAGCCATTCAAGGTGCCAAATTATAGCAAGGAGCTAAGAAAAACTGCAGGAAAATTATTAACCTCAGCTATAAATACTCTGCTAAATTGCCATAAACTACATGCAGTGGTAGCGTAAGGTGCTGCAAACAAATGGTCATTTCATTCAACTACTGAGCAGGGCTCCTAAACCACAGTCAACATATAAATACCTCAAGAAGACAGAGTTGCATCCTATTGTTTTTCTACTAGGAGCAATATTACAATGCTGGAATGTGCCTCAGCAGCTTTGTAGCCCTTGGCCATAATAAAGAGCAGGCATTTTCAGGCTACGTCAGTAAGAGCAGCTGCCTGGTTGTGTGTCCCCAGCAGAATCCAAATATCTGAGCCAGGGAACTTCCTCCCCTAGCCGTGTACCTGCAAATGAGGTGGTTTCAGATTTTGTTTCCTAAAAGGAAGAGGTCTGGAGAACTGGTTGCATTTTGTTTTCCATCTGGGCTAGCATGACATTGTGAGCCCTAATGAAAGATGAGCCAGAAGAGCAAAGCCCAGTTAGGAGAGGCTCAGGGTTTTATTCCTTTTGGAAGTGGAGCCGTAGACACGGCAGCAGAGCTGCAGCACATTAAGCTGTCACTAGTGATATGTGTATCCAGCAGTGGGAGATGCCGGGGATTTCTTAGCTGGTAACCTCAAGTTTGGATGACTGTTTTTGTTACCCTTCTCAAAAATCTGTCTTTTTTTCAAGTCTCCCCTAAAATCATTCAGGTTTTGGTCATTGTACCTAGAACTTGTTACAGACCAGTACAATTCTCTGCTTGCTTTAGCTTAACACATTGAGTTTTTCTATTTCCCTGCTGTAGACTGCGGTCCCCTGCCTAGTAATGAGAAGGTGGATCTTCTAAGTATGGACATTAAACAGAAGCCTCCTCATATTCAGTTTCCTGCTGTATATTTATCCAGTCTATGACTAGATTTGCACAATAATTGGGACACTCTCTTGGCATATTTTATCCCCAAAAACACCTTTTCTGAGAGGAAGCTTCTTCAACTGGTTTCCAGCAAGTATTTGAATGCACCCAGATTTGAGGAGGTCTTGATTTATGTGTTGACACTTGGTTAGATGGCAGCTCCAAGGTCCTGTGTAGAGAAGTGCCTCATCCTGAAAATGATTGTTTTAATTTCATTCTTATGCTAAAGGTAGAGGATATTAGAAACAGAAGTCTTAATGGCTCACGATAAAATATGGAACAGCAACTACCCATTACATTCATTATTGTCTCTTTCTTTTGTAAATCAATATAATTGAATTTCTCCTAACTTCTCCAGGATTGCATGCAGCCACATGCAATCACAGGGGACATTGCACAAAGATGAATAAGCACAATGCCATTTTAAATGAGCAAAGCACCCAGTAGCCTCTCCGTGAGATTTGTTTTGCAGCACTCTCATGTTCTCATGTTCTCCTGAGGTGACCTGGCTCTCTTCTAGAGGGAAGACTCCTTTCCCAGCAGCAGCTGGAACTTTCTGCAATATATAGGCAAGACCTTCTGCTGAAGAGGCTTTTCAGTGTCAGTGAATTGCTTGCCAATTGAAGCTTGTATCTGCCTCAGTTTCCACATCTGTGTAACTTCACCAGCTACCTGGCTTCTCATCTCACTTGATTAATTTATTTTCCTTTGCCCAGGATTCCCGTTTTCTAAACTGCAAAAAACCCAAGGCCCTTTCTGCTGTTCCTGCTACACAGCTGGCCCATCTACCTGCCCTTTTTCCCCCTGCCCTCTCCCCAGGGCAGTGCCAATGTGATGGCATTCACAGTGCTTCTCAGTACCCATCAGAGAGCTTACCAGAAAGGGGACTGCAAGACCATTTTACAGAGTGGGAAACTGAGGCACAGAGCAAGGTCTCTTGTATGGGATCATCATGAGGTGTAGGTGGTGCTGGAAATATGGACTGTGTTTCCTGAGCTGTGAGTCTGTGTTCTTACTTCTGTCACTTCTTGTTTGGGTGCTTTTTTAGTGCCAGGCTGGAAGCAGGGGAGGTGCAGAAGCTCACAGTGGGCATGGCTCCTCCAGGCTCCTGAAAGCCCTTGGTACAGGACCAAGCTGCCTCATCCATCCCAGGGAGAAGCCAGGTTTTGCACTTTGCCGTGTGCATTTGTAATTGCCCAAAAGCTCCTAAGGGACCCTGGGAGAAAACAAACAGAGTCTTGTATGCTGGGAATTCCCCAAACGGGGTCCAAAGCTATGAGCTAAAATGCTTGTGTTTGCTTTCCAGACTGTCTTCACAGCAAAGCTGCTGGTCCTTGCCTTTCCCTTCTTCACCTGCCCACATAGGTTGGGGAACTGGCTTATTTTGTCCTATCGGGACAGTACATATCTCCCTCGAATACCAGCAGTCAAAGACTGCTTTCGATCCCGAGCTAGTCTTTACTGACGTGCAGGGCAAATCTGTTTGGATTTGGAGCGCCGATCCGCTCTCGAGCACTGATAACTGTTCGGTTCAGCTCTGACGTGGAGCTTGTAGCTGAGCCTCATCTTTAAACCCTGCAGCGACAGAGACGGGACCTTTGCACTTGGCAAACACGGCCGGGGCCCGCAGGGACCTACCCCCGGTTGGCGTCAGCCTCGGGGGGCGGGCAGGGGGGTCTGTGCTGCCGGGCTGGCAGCCGTTCCAGGCGGGATGGGGCAGTTAGATCTCAGCCTCACGGTTCGCTGAGCTGCAGCCACGTTAGCTGTCTGGGGGCTTAACCACGCCACCGGCGTGGGTCTGAGCCAAGCTCCTGCACGCGTGGCTAGTGGAGCCGTTGCCTCCGGATACTGCCGCGTATTGGAACGGGCGCATCCTCTGGCTGGAATGGCTTACAGCCAGCGCCTGTGGAAAGGGCTTCCCAGGGACCCGATCTGCAGCTGGTGCAGAAGGGCTTTTCTTGCTCAGCATGCCCGGGTTGAGGGCACAGACTCCTCTCCTGGCTCTTTTTGAAGCAGACTAGTACGCTTATCAGTCATTAACCTCCTCCTCCACCACTAAGAAACCCCCTAAAATCCCAAACCACCATAAAAATGTGTTGGCAGAATAGCAGCGAGTCATGCAGTGATATTTGGAAAACACGATCTTGTTTTCAAAATAGATTAATGATGGGTTTGGTGCCGGGCAGTCTGCCCTCCCCACCCCCCATTCCCCCCTTAGAAAAGCATTACAGGCAGGTCTGCAGTCCAACAGGATAACTTCCTACAAAATAAATAAAAGACTAGCTAATAATAACAGCGCTACTACTATTACTACTAATAGCGTGTTTCTGGTTGGCAAGGTCTGTGCTTTTATGAGCCTGCTCTGTATGAGGAGTTGAGGAACAGGGGAGGTCGCAAGCTCAATTAACTGGGCTCCACCCTGGCAGAAGCAGTGGCATTGCCTGATGGAAACTTAATGGTGAGGTTAAATGGCTGCCCCAACGGATCCTAATGCAGCCCATGCCTCTCTGAGCGGGAGCTAATTTGACAATTCTGAGACTTTTCCCTTCCACCACAGAGGCCAGGCTCTGGTCTCGCCCCACAGAGCTGTGCTGGCTGGAGGTGTGATGAGATGCAGTGGGTGCTTGAGGAAATTGTGTCAGAATAAGGCCCTTGTATATTCCCTGAGCTGCTCTTTTCCTGCTAAAGCTTGCTTGGGGCAAGAGGAACAGAGGAGAGGTTGGGTATGCTGATCTGGCAGAAATTCACTTTTGCAGATGTCCAACACCTGCACTCAGACCACTTTGCCTGGGGATAGCCTGGTCTAGTTATCCTGGTAAAACCCCACCAGTACAGTTCCAACCCAAAAGGTTCCTGGCTGTCCCAGCACCGCTTTATTCTGCAGCACATGCTGATTGTTCCGAGCACAAGCGCTGCTTGGAGGGATTGATGCTGTGTCTTGCCGTGAAGGATGTTAGCAGCAGTTCCCAGGGACGCAGGGCAGAGCGGGGCTGGCAGCAGCCTGGGGCCGGGGGATTGCAGTCACATGCTGCTACTGCAGGGCTGGAGGAGAATTAGTAAAATTGCTGCAGGATTCCCACACCCTTGCAGCAGAGACTGGCACTGCATCCTGGGGACCTCTGATTCAGCTCTTTCTCCCCTTGGTCTCAATTGCCAGCACTATGCTTTTATCAGTTACTGTGGGCTATAAAGTGATTTTCCTAAAAGCTGCTATTCAGAGCAATTTCTCCCCACCCAATGCTATTATTTAATGAAATCAATACACAGTGTTGCTACATGTTATGTTGTTTGTAAGCTAGAAGCTTTCAAGATAGGGATTGGATCAACATTATTCAAAGCCTTTTCAATTTGCCATGCCTGCCAACTTATATGTTGATTGTGGTATTTTGCACAAAGAGCATCAACTTGTTAAACAGCAGGATGAAATTTCTGTAGGTTAACAACAAGGATTGGAGTCTGTCACCAGGATTTACCTTCATGTCAGCAGAGATGTGGCTGCACCTGTGTTGTTTTTCCCTATCTGTTGCTCAGGTTGCCTGCGTGCATGTGTAGCTACAGCACAGCCACCTTCCAGGCACTGTCAGACTGCACCATGCGCTGTTTGCTAAAATGAAAGCCAGGGTGTAAGCCTGCAGAGGCACTGCAAGTTGCATTTGGGCTGTGCCAAGTCTACCTGTGCTCTTTGCTGTGTTGAAGCATTGTGATCAAAGCTGTAGTGCTGTCAGCATGCCCTTGCCTGGGGAAATCCACCTGGGTCATTGCAGCAAGGCTGGACTATGGCTGCTGCTAAAAGAGACCCCTCTGCAGCTTCCCCTTTCTGAGCTCTTTTATTTTTTAAACTGTAGTCTTGCAGTTATATTAGCACAGGCAGAGTTCAGTATCGAACTTATCTCCTTTATTCATAGGCAGAAGGTGGGAGGGCAAATGAGATTTGCTTAATAATGTTATTGATGAAATGGCCCTGACTGCCCCATGGAGTTCACTGCTCATTAAAGCGAACAGGCTGCAGCTACGCTTTGGGCTGTTGGCTTCTTTCAGCAGACCAAGTGGCAGCACTGCAGCTCTCAAGGCCAGCACGTTTTGTTTTGTGGTTTTTTTCTGCACAAGGAGTATTCAAAGCATTTTCCTTTGAAACAAAAGCTTTGTAGTTAGCGAGGAGAACTGAGGAGATGCTGTCAGGTTACCGGTTCAATGAGGTGATGAGTGACTGAGTGAATGAATTGACTTGCAGCATACGGTCAGCATCTCCCCCAGGTCTTTTGGATTTGTTTACATGAGGCATTTTGGTTTTATCAGCGTGAGGAGATAGTGGTACATCCCTTCCCTTCCTGGGCAGACCCAAAACTGTCAGTGTAAGTGGTGGTGGAAGAAAGAGGGGCTAGAGAAGGGCGACAGAGGATACAGATGCTATCAGAGATGCAATGGCCTGTGCTTCTGTTTTGCCAGCTCATTATGTTGGTCAGAGCAGTGGCTTTTTACCCTTCTCTTGCCAAAAAATAGTTGTGCTGGCAAATGTCCCAGCGCTGATGTAGTTGTATCACTTGAAAAGGACTTTGCTGGCATTATTTGCTCTCTCAAGAGCCAGTCTGAGATATTCCAGCTAAAGGGTGCTGCAATAAACTGCGTTTCCATAAGGGTGTTTGCTGGGAGATGTGACAGGTAGCTGGGGAAGGTGGGAATGCTTAGGAAGGAAAAGATACCCTCCTAAAAACATGAATAAACCACTTGCAAATTTATATGCATTTCTGCTACAAAAACAAACAAACAAAAAATATGGCACAAACCCCAGGCTTTTGTGGTGCTCCCCTGCATGCTTTTTGAACCTTTGCAGTTACTGTGAGAGCGAGACAAGTGCAAACAGGAAAGACAGAGTGGGTTTATCTTCATTAGAACGACTAAGCCACAGAGACCAAGGGCTTTGTCAGAGTTGCTCCAGGAAGTCCCATGGTGGTGGTTTGAAGCCTGATTGTCTCTATCTGACCACCCCAGCCTTTGCTGGACATTACTGCTTGTGTAGCAGTGAATGCAAGTCCCTGTCTCTGTTGCAAACAGTCCCCATGACATTAACACACTAACAGGGAAAAAATCACAATGGTGACTTACCCACTTAGAGATGTCTCATTTGAGGTGTGTGACACACACATTTTGCTGTGCTGTGCTCTTGTTCAGCGTGCAAGTGTTGAGAACTTCCCACAGCAGCACACATACTGCTGTCCTGCTCTCAGCTCCTGCAGAGGGATGGGGAGCTGCAGGAAAGGGGTGTATGGCTTGGTCTAAATGGTTACCGTGAAAGTATTATTATGTGCTCATATTATCACTCTGTTTTCCTCTGATTTTTAACTCACTTGACAAAATTTCAGGGACCTCAGAAGTATCAATCTCCTTCATTTCCATGAATATGTAGACCTGTTATCATTTCTAGGACAGGGAAGGGTCAGCAACTCATTTTTTCCCATGGTATCTGGGAAGAATCCAGCCTCACCTTTAAGGTGCTGTTTGTAGAAAACCAAGCTTAATTTATTTTGCTGTGCATGGTATTATTTGTTTCTTTGATTGATTGCACTTGTTTGTTTTACTGTATGAAGATCCCAAGGAGACTTTGTGAAGCTTAGACTCGGGGTTTGTTTAAGGGGCAGGGCAGCCTCTCTGACATCTGTGTTGGACCTCATCATGGCACTGCATTAGGAGGTGGGCAGTGAACAGTGGAGCAGCTGCTCTTCAGGTGTTCCTTATGGACAAGTCTTTCAAGAGAGCCTCTGGTGTAGTGTGAAGATGCTGATCAGTGCTGATGGCCTACAGCATGAATAGTAAGGTGATAAAGACCAAGATGTCCCTGGTGGTCATCAGGGTTGTCTTGGCTGTCTATGCCAAAACCCAGTGCAGCGACTGTCAGAGAGACCCGTGCCTGGAACTGGACCTGCCCCTGCCAGTTTTCTTGGTGGGTAAGTCTATTGAGTGGAAAGGTAACAACAACCTGGATATGTCTGGGGAAGGACCCTAATGAAGTCAAATTTGGATGATGACAGGTTGGTAGAGATGGGGTTGATGACACAGTGTACTTTCCTTCTTGTAAGTCAGGAGGATGGGTGTGAGAGCTTGAGACACAGTTTATGCCAAGGTACGGAGATACCTCAGGATTGTGCTCAAAGCCTGAGTTTATGCACTGCCACTGCAAACCAGTGTGGATACTGACACAGTTTCACTGGTGCTGATGGTGCTCAGCAGGTATTTCAGGGCTGTAATACATGAGTGAGGCAGGGCAGTGTGGACTGTGTCTCACAGAGACACATGCACTTCTGGCATGGAGTGAACGTGCTTCTGAGGCTTGCAGGGCTGGCATGGGTGTTGCAGGATCAGCTGGCTGCTGCTGAATCACAGGGACCAGGGCTAGGAAAGAATTTTTGAAATCCATCCTCCTGCCATCAGTGATACCAATGGTGCTATTGCTAGCAGCAGTGGTGTATGATAGTGCTTTCTTTGTGCCCAGATGATCACAGAATGTTCCAAGCCCCTCTGTCACTGGTATAATGAAAGAACATGTGCCAAACTCTCTGGACCCTGAGTTCTCTACAGAATTTAGATCCTATTTCTGATCCGATTCAGCCATCAATGTGTAGCATCTGGTAAGTGCTTCTTGGACCAAAGTCTGATCTCCATAAGCTCAAAGAGTCCAGAGCATGTGTGTGCTACATGGGTGGAGCATAACCATAGTTACTTGAGTGCAATTTTGCAGGCCCTGAAGTTATAACTTGTTTCTCTCTCTGCTTCAGAATACAAAGGAGTGAAGGGCTGAGTCCATGTCCTCTGAATCCTGCAGAAACTGCTTCGCAGATGAGCAATGGATGAGGTACTTAAATGGAAGCAGCACCTCTGAGCTTCTGGCAACAGAGAGAAGGGGAGGGAGAAGTAGGGAGCAGTTCCCCAGTGGTCTCAGGAAACCAGAAGGAAGGGCTCACTCTGAGGATGCTGGTATGAGCAGTCACCTAGGCATGGGTTCTTACCCCACCATAGGGCTTCACCCAGGCTAAAGGGCTGAATTTCAAATGCTGACATTAAAAAAACAAAACACAAACAAAAAACAACCAAAACCCAAAACCAAAACAAAACCAGCCAACCAAACAAAAAACAAAACCACCAAAGGGTATTTTTTTACATAGGTACTTTAAAGTAAGGTAAAACCCCTCCATTCAAGAAACAAATCCAGACACAAACCCCAAGATGGGAGTTACAATAGAAACTATTATCCTTTAGTAATATTCATGGCAGAATTCACTTTACTGCAGTGTAATGTCACAGCAAACAGTACATTGGCACAAATGGCATACTGTGGACAGAAAAATCTTGTAGTTTGCATGTCTTTTTAAAGCCATCCTTTGTTTTTGTGACAGGGGTTTTCTAATTTTTTATGTTGTCTCCTGCTTTCCTTAACAGAAGTAGAAAAAACCCAGCTTGGTGGCAGAGGGAGATGCATGTGCCTTCATTAAATAAGAAAATCCCCATTACATAGAGATAAAGAAGGTTCTGACCCCCAGTGAAAACTGGCAGCCTTCGCTAAAGCTGAAAAGATGCTACCAGTTTCAGCACCACACTACTTCTACTCTAAATAATGTCTTGATTTTTCTAGTGTCTTCTCTGGATATATTTGAGGATATGCTCTATATAATCAGTTTTACTGATGTTTCCATGTAAAATAAGCTATTTTGTTTCCCTTGTAGCAATGAGTGTCTCTTTTCTAGGGTAAGAAGTAAGCTGAAAAGAGAACTGCAATTATATATCCAGAAAATAATTCAGTGGAGAGAAAAGGGTCAGGTGTAGCATGTAAAATTTTCAATATTTTCTAGCACTTTCCCAACATCAGTTTGAAAATATCCTGTGAAATTCACAAGCATCTTAAAATATAAGGGTGAAAAATCCAGCCCACAACCTGAAGATTTTTTTTGCCTTTGCTCAGATTCCTTTTGCAAAGAGCTGCCTTTTTGCACTATTTATGTTAATTATTTTCTCTGAAACAAAACCCACACAAAACAATGTTGGAAAATTTTGTTTTCTTTGGGCTGGCTTTTGTGGTGAGCATTGTATGTCTCTACAGCACATTTTTCCATTTGTTTGTATGTACTTTCATAACTCTTACCAAAAAAAAAAAAAAAAAAACCCAACCAAAAACTATTGAAGGATAACATAGAACAAAGTCCTACTTATTTAGTAGTATTTTTCACAGTACAAGTAATATGCACTGCTCATCCACTAATGCAGTCCTGTGGCTCAAAAGGTGTTTACTGTATTATCTCACTTGGATAATTATGTAGGCACTGGTGAGCAGCGCTTTGAAATAGTCAATAAAGTAAGGTGAAAACTTGAACTATCTTTGTTTTCACACATTTTGGAATGCTGATAGAAAACTCAAGTAGCAGCACCATGAGAAGTATTGTACGTATGTATTTAGCCCTAAAGAGTCACCTCAGTTCAGCTCTGTGGAGCTCATAGAAGTGGTTATGAGACCAGATATTTTTCTCATTCATTAGATGACACTGGCTGGTGTATATTTCTGTACAGAAAAATGTCAGGATTGATGTAGATATGAGACCACTTTGTGATGTCAGCTCTGATCTTACAGCTGATGTTGCTCTGTGCTTGTGCTGCAGGACTGCAGAGCAGGCCCTCAGGGTGCGCATGGTAAAGAAGTCACAAAACCAAGAGGTGTGACAGCACATCCCCATTAGCCACCAGGAGAAGGGGTGAATTCCTGGTCCCACTGAAGTTGGTAGGAGTTTTCTCATCAATTCTAGTGTGCTTTACTCTGACTGTCTGGTTCTTTGGCTCCACAACACACATTTTTATCTCTTGAGCAAAAAGACAGTTCCTGCAGCTGTTGGTAGTAATAAGTCTTTTCAAGTCAATCACCAGGGCGCAGCTTCACTCATTGGTACACACAAAGCCAGTGTAATGCAGTGATGTCAAAAAGCCACTGTGGCCAGCACCTGCAGATAGGCTGAAAAAGTCAATTCTCATTGACTTCAGAGTGGCACTTCTGTATTGACTTCCAAAGAGTTTTCCCTGTGTGAGAACGATGAAGTTTAGCCTGGAAAATGCTGGAGCCAGCTAAAGGAAAGTGCAATTATAGCTGCTGATTATAGATGAGGAGTGTCTGTCGGGATCCCCCTTCCTTTCCTCTCCAGCCCAGAAGAGTTGATTGGACTGGAAAGCAACCAGCATGTTGAGTATGACATGGATTTAAACTTCAAACTTCACAGAGAGATGCCACAAGAGCTTCTTTTTTTTTTTTTTTAGAAAAAGGTGAACTTTATTTTTCTTGAAACAATAGAGCATGGTGGCTTTTTGAGGAAATGAAGCCCAGACTTTTTTTCTGCATTTTTGAATGATAACTAAACTAATGTTGCTGGCAGTAAAAGTGCTGCTACTGAGTCAAAGGACAGCAAAGGTTCCTGTGTTTACCAGCCAAGCTGTCCATGGATTGAATCTGGCTTGGCAAAAGAATTCTGTGGTCCTATACATCTCTATGTATGTGTGTGTGTATATAGATACAGATACATGTTCTCCTGTGTGCATATATACCTATATGCAGGCAACGAGCTTTTAAAAACAAAAAACTAAACTCAAGGAAATAAACCATTTATCAGATCCCAAGGGGCTCCTCTCATTCAAAAACAATTTTATTTTGAACTATTTCTGTTCTGTAAAAAAAATGTTTCCCATGAGGTCAGGATTCAGTAGTATTGTCTCATTAGACTGTATTTTTTAGAAGTGTGGAGGAGATAGAGGGTCAGGTTAAGGTATCAGAAACACCAACAGACTACATGAGCATTATGGCAAGTGCCTGAAGGGTGTATTGAATCTTATGCTGGGTTCCTAGGTTTGGTGGAGGGTTTTTGCTGTCACTATGATGAAAACCTGCCCCTCTGCCCATATTTTGAAAGTGGGATGGAAAGATGCCTGTGAGTGTTTCTGGTCAATAGAGACAGATTCCAGTGTGAGACCAGAAATTCTTTCTAGCAGATAATGTAAGAGGGAGATTAGTTTACTAGCTTTGTGCACTTTGGCTCTTTTACATATACTAATTGAAGTGGTTTGATGGTAGTTTGAGGATAATATTAGGATCATCTGTTAGACTTCAACTTAATTAATCAGCCAACTCACTCACACTGGAAGGGGCTTGTGTATGAGTCACCCACTTGGGTAACTGATATTTGTTTATTTTTAGGCAGACTGCGAGGCACCCAGACACTATGGCAATGGGTCCCAGATCAGTACTTTAAATATATGAAATATATTGGTGATTTGGACCTTGCAGATGAGAGGAGTGTCTGCTTGCTCACAACCTCTCCCTTTGTAGATGATGAGGTCAGGCTCATCACATGAAGACAAATTCCTTATCCTAAGTATAGTTATGGCTCATTCCTGAAATATACAGAAAGCATTATTTTGGGATGGATTTGTATGTGCTCTTACAACCCTTGATGTGTCCTGTCTTCCTAAGTGAAAAAGTCAGTCTTATCTGTGTAAGAGTATAAATGTGTATGGCACTACATTAATAGCTTCCAAATTTCTTTTGCGCCTTTGTCCTTTTTTCTTGGAGCATGGTGCTGCTGGTTCCATGAAAGCACAAGAGGTTGACAAAAGCAAGGTGTAGAAAGCATGGTGGGATTTGGGAACAGATGTGAGGGGTCTTTGGGACTGTTGAAACAAGTTGCCTGTCTTTGCAGGTGATTGCATTATATAAATCCCTTTAAAGAATGCATCAAGCACTGTTTCATACTGAATTAAGCTCCTGCTCTTAGCTGCCCCAGAACCATGCTTTTTCGTGCCACCTTAAATGCATTCCTGGCCAGTTCAGACCCATTTTTTGTTGGGCCAATGTTGACTTTGCTTCAATAGGTTCTTTTATAAGGCATGTCCCAGTGTATTTTGTCAGGAGCAGGAGGAAAATTTTTCTTGTTCACATTTCTCTATGGGGAATTCAGAAATGGAGGACTTTGTGTAACCAGGAGTCTTCCAGGCCAGTACCTTCCTCCTCAAGTAGACTAAGTACTTTTGTTTGTTTCACCTTCCTTTTCTCAATTTTTACCTCACCCATCCTTTCCTCTATCATATTTCTTCCACTGGCCTCCTGCTTTGATTCCTGTGGCACTTGATGCATGCATTCCCCCATCACTTCTGTTCCCATTTTGCTGCCTTTTGCAACCTCTTTGATGCCCAGGCTTCCTAGAGACCAGCTCCTTTACCTGTGGTGGTTTGGGCTCCCTTTCCAGTTCAGGTAGGGCTCCCTCAACACTGGCACTGCTCCATCAACAGCCAAGCACAGATTTACAGTGGTGGCTGAGGACTTCTAGTGTTCATAGCTCATGATGGTGCTGAACCCTCAACAGGAGTGAGATGTCATCCATCATGTTTTTTCAACTTTGTTTCAGTGAAACCATGGTGTTTGGGGTCCTTGGTTTATCCCTTATTATTTGTTTCTCTCTTCAAGATCTCCCCTGATGCTGTCATGGTGCAAATCCCATGGGTGGCCTCAAGCCCCTCCAAGGGACTGGCGTCCATGTTGCTTCCCAGCTCAGCTGTGAACCTTTGCTGTGGATGGGCAATGAGGAGCACCTGGGAGTGGGGGCAGAGAGATGCATCCTGAATCCCTCTGCACCCTGGGGGTAAGGCAGTTGCCTGTCTTTTCTGTGTGAAAGAGAAGCAGCAGAAAGAAAGGTGCAGGGTTTCCATTGCTTGTTATTTGCTTTTGGTTTTGGGGAAAGCATGTGGTACAGGGGTGTAAATGTCACCGATTCCCCTGCAGAAAGTCACTTTGGACTGTGGAGGGTGAAGGGAAAAGAGACAGCCATGGTGAAATGCAGTCCTGGTAGCTTGTTTGTATTGCTGGATGCTTGAGTCTCACACATTTATCTGTGAATGTGAGATATGGAGCCTTACTTAAACTGTGTAAATAGTCATTTATTCATACTTATGGTATGGCCTGGTACACAGGAAAAAATATGCTGGGAATAAGGTATCTTTCTGGAAAAGTGTCATTTTTACAAGAATTGCATTAAGCAAATATTTGACTTAATTTAGAATTTCACTTCTGTGGATTTATGTCCTAATATTGTAATTTTAACATTGCTTTTGTTTAGTGTATTTTGTGTAAGCAGTCACTTAATTTACAATGACTTTATTTCATTATTACAAGGCTGATTTCCATATTTTCTGGTATTTGTTTTACCAATGTAACTACAGAAGCACAGTCTTCCCTTTGGTTTCCAGACAGAACCCCCTGCATTTTCATTTTCCTGAAACTGGATCTTTTAAGATTTTTTTCCTTGAAATTGTTTCACTATATACATTTCATGTTTGGTCACTTCTACAATGAAATTTAACGAGCTTTTCTTGTAATAGTTTCCACTGTGATAGTAGTGCAGCGCAAGTCCTGTGATTTTGGTAAATGCAGTGAGGAAAGAATAATTCTACATTAACTCTTTCTATACTGTGGTTACAATAGGGCTTGGAAGAGAATTTTTTGCAAGCACAGTGAAATTATAGAGAGGTCTTTTGTACGTGAGTTCAGACTCTGAGACAACTTCTCACAGCACTCACATCCCCGTTGTTGTTGGTGGGGGAATGACATTAAGGAGGTTTAGTACTGGGTGATCGGAAAGGGATTTTCTGCAAGCCATGGAGGCCTGGCAGCAGCAGCGCATCGGGGGAAGTTTTCCTGCGTGCCTTCTGGCTCTTGGCTCAAGCCAATGGCACAGATCTCATGCTGTTACAAACACTCAACTAAATCACCACTGTATTTAATAAACAATTTAAAAATATCAGATGTAGCAAAACAAACATGGAGATGACAGAATCATTTTTGTTTTTAGCGGCGGCAGAGAACAGAATGTCCTTTGCTTGGAAAGACTACATGTCCAGGAGGAAAGCTGCTCCTTTGTAGCATGTGTCTCAGCTTCTCCAGACGTTGTTTGCAAAGTCTCAGGCAGCACTGGCCCACGGAAACCTATCTGCCTTTGTTTTTAGGAGCATGGGCTCCCCAGATCTCCCGGGGATGTTCATTCTATCTGTCACTAAATAAAAATCACTCTTGCAAGTCTTGCATATGAAGGCTAAAAAGACTTGGTAAGAAACTAGGAAATAAATAATTTGGATGGAGAAAAAGAAGTGTTTTTGCTGACCTAGAAGCAGCTGTACAGTTTGGAAAGCAGCTGCAAAAATCACACCTGGACTTTGTCTTGAAATCTGTTGTTTTAAGCTGATGACCAAGAAGTAGGTAGCTGCCATGCTTTCTACCTAGACAACTGCAGCTAAGGGCTGGGTTTGGCTGGCTTATGTGTGAGAAGGGAAGGCCAGCTGCCCACTTCAGGTCTCAGGTTGTATCGATGCCTGAGTAGTTTGAAAACATACTAATGACCCCTTAATGACCTCTTATTTAATGAAGGAATGGACTGAACCTCACTTCAACATCCTGAACATCCCAAATGCAGCACAGTATTAAATAATTTCTTTAAAGTAACCTTCTAAAGTTAAGTTGCAGAGGAGTCTTCCTTTGTGTCACTGTCCTAATGCACCTGAAGTTCTCAAAGAGCTGCCTGTTTTTTGTTCTTTTTGGGCTGACAGATGCACTTCTGAGCAGGCTTGGAGGCTTTCATACAGTTGCCCTTTTGCCCATTTCATGCTCATCTATCAGGTCTTGAGGAGCCACTGTGCTGCTGTCTGTCCCCACTTGGTCTACTGGTAGAAATACTGGTGCAAAGCGAGAAGCTTAGAAGTGAGATCCTGAAGGTTTGTTTAGCATGCAGCATGGATGCAGCAGCTCTGGAAAGCTGACTTAACTTGCATGGGTGCTGTATCCTCCATGTGTTGCAATGGCAGAGAAATTACACGAAATGCCTCACTGTGTTTGGTTTTGCTCCTTATTCTTTTTGTGTCTGGCTCTAGCAGCTTTGTTTGGGGTAGAGATTTTCTCTGCTGGAGTCATCCTCTAAGAAAGCTTTCCAATCTTCTCACCCTGGCTTAGCAACTGAATGTCTCGTGGTCTGGGAGAGTCCTAAGGTTTTTACATCTGTAAGGTAGAGCTGATCCTCCTGAATGGACTTAGATAACCAGATGGATTAGATGACCTCTCAAGGCATCTTCAATCCCTTTCTTCTGTCATCACACTCCTCAAAGAGATCCTCCAAGTACTGGGAATGGGACTAAGGGCTGCCTGTGGGGTCAGAAGCAAAGAGACTTAAAATGGGTATTCCTATCGAAGGGTAAGAAATGACCCTGAGGACTAAAATATACTGGTGTCCTTCTGTGAGTGTTTTCAGTTAAACTCACCTGTGATCTCCAGGGCTTGGACAGAATCTAGAGAGATCAGTGCACTTCAGCCTCTAGATAAGACTCATGAATTCTTGGGCTACATACTTAATAGATTTTTTTTTTTTTCCTTTTGTAAGGCTAGATTCTATTTAGTAATTTATTTTTGTCAAGGACTACTGGTTTCATTCTTGGGCCAGTATGCTCTTTATCTACCTGTGTTCCTCACCTTCAACAATCCTTCATCTCCTGAGGTTTCTCTTGAAGCAATGCCTGAGTTATTAAAAAAAAAATGACAGTGCCAAAGCAAAAGCAAAGACCTAACCAATTCAGTTCATGAAAGTCTACAGGGAGTAGGGACAAATATCTATTTAGCTCTGTTTCAGCTTTGTTGGCCTAACATTAAGAAGTATAAAATGTCCTGCAGTTTAACATGTGAGGTGTTCAGGTGGCTTCATGCTGGTGGGTCACTGCGCAATGTGGAAAAGCTGCCTGACTCTTTGCTCCAGTCCCTTCTCCCCTACCAGACCCAAAGGACCCTCAGCTGTCAGCTCCCTTACCTGGACCCTCCTGCCAACCCAGGAAGGGGTTTTTATCCTCTTTCCTTCACAGGGAAGTAAAGGGAGCACCAGCAAGAGAAGAATAAAAATCTCTTCACTGGGCAAATAGTTGACTCTCCAGCTTCTCTGAGTTATTTTTGTTTAATAAAATGCAGCAGAGGAAGCTTTCTCAGGAGAGTCTTTACTTCACTCTGTACTTCGGGGTCAATATTTTAACAACTTATTTTTCCTTGCAATTGTACTTTTACAGTAAGTATTTCTACTGGCATGGCTCAGGTGGGACTGGCCCCATTCAAATGCAGGGAAAGAGGAATTAGCAGCTGGGACCTTCAGCCTGTCACACTGTGACAGAATGAACAAAATGCCACAAACATATGTACCAGGCATGGGTAGTGGGAGCTTTCTCAGGTGCTGTTACACCCACTGTGCAAGGAAAGTGCATGGGCAGCAAGGAGCAGATCTATACACGAATAAGTGGAAAACCACAATCTTGAAAATCCCTCTGTAGCTAAAACCTAACCCAAAGAATCACCTTGGATTTTGAAATTAAAATACTCTGGATACCTGAAGTTTGTGTGAGAGCGTGTGCGTGTGTGTAGGCACTCCAGCTCTAAAGCCAAAAGTGCAATGCTAAAACTGTACCCATGCATCTCCCCACAGGAATGGCAGATGATGGGATCCAGCCCACCTCCAATGTATCAACAGTTGTGCTCTCTTGCAAATCAAGGTGAGGAGACCCCCTTGCTCTGCAACATCTGTCCCACCTTGTGCCCAGCCAAGGCTCTGCTCCAGCACAGCCAGAATGGCCTTGTGAGCTGCCTCGTGGCTCTTCAGGGGCTGGAAGAGGCAGGGTTGGTTTCTCTCCTCTGTTAATGCCTGGACCACCATGCTGCAGGACACAGAGAGGAGATGCACTGCAGAGGGGCAGCTGCTGCCATGCTGGCAGAGGGATGGTCTGCCTGCTGGCTTTCTGTCCAGGGCAGCTGGAAGTAGCAGCCTTCTTTTTTCTCTTGAGGCCCTACAATCTGCCTTCCCTGACATTTCAGGGGTAGATCTTTGCTTGTGCACTGAGCATGGTGCTCATCCCTCCACTTACAGGGGAGAACAGTGTCTGGGGATGGTTGCGGTGCCAGCCAGAGCATTAACTCTGAGGGCTCCCTGCCCAAGCCCCTGTGAAAGCACAGAGGCTGGATACATGCAGTGCTCAGTCCCCTCCCAGTACTGGCCATGGGGGCTCTGTCGTAGCCCAGCTCGGCACAAGGAGAGCTTGTCCTGTAAGAGGTGACCACTCTCTAGAAGCTTGCACGCTGCAGCAGATTAAAGTGTGACGTCTCAATCAGATTCCCAGCAGCACTGTGCCCACTTTCCCTGGCATCCCTACAGTGGGGACAAGACCTGAGGATGTGCAGGAGCTCCTGAACTGTGGCAGTTGTGACACGCCACTACATTAAATTAAGTCAGGACTGATTTTTGGTTTAATAAAACAGCATGGAAAATCAACATGTTTAAGGTATTTGGGGGTTACTGGGTTGAACTCAGTCACTGAAACAAGATTTTTTTAAAAATTAAAGTAATGGAAGTATTAAAAAGACAAGGAATTGATTGGAGTAAGAGGCCCATTGTCACAAGCTCAGGGTTCTGTTAAATTCATGTGGCAAACTGAAGTGCAGTTTCTACCCATTTGGGGTCTGCAGTGGGCGCTAGGTGAGGAGGACAGATTTCTGAGGAAGTTTTTAACCATTAGGGCTACCTTGCCCAGGCTTTTCTCAAATGCCAGAAACCACTAAATTACTGAGATGGATGTCTTTCACTTGATCTCGGAAAAACTATGTAGTCAGGGAAATTGAAGGATCTGGCTGAAATCTTCATTTCCACCCAGCTGGACTTCTACTTACTGTTTTTTTTAATTCCTTCTCCTATTTTCTCTTCTCCATCTGCCTGTGACGCTATTTCAAAGTCTGGATTGGGCAGCAAAGATTACATTTTTGTAAGAGTATGGAAAGGGTGCTCAGAAAGGCTGAGCAGTGCCCTGAACAGTTGAATTCTGGTACAAATCACCTCGGAGGAAATGATAAGAGCGTGTGCTGTGCCCTTTCTTTCACAATGAGATGCAGAGGACGAGTCAGCACCACAACAGCTGCTGTGTTTTCTGTCTCTGTGGCTCTTCCCTCTCGCTCTCTGTTTGTGTGCTCTTGTCTTCTTTTCCTCTGCAGGAACAAAAGAAAAGAACATCTGTCCAGGCCCATTTAAAATAACCTTTTCTTTTTTTTGCCAAAATGGACAGTTGTTGTCACCTCCAGTACCTTACAAGAGCCAGCCCATGAGTGGCTTTCCCTGATAGTAGGTCATTCTGTAATCAGGAAAAATAATGAAGCCTGTTTCTCTGCAGATCTATGTTCCTATCACGTAAAGGGCAGTATTGACTTTTAAGTTAATTATACTCAAATCTTCTGTTATCTCTGCATAAAGCATAAATGACACTGTGCTGTGCGACTTCCGTGTTCTCCAGCCACTCTGCCTCCATCGCCTCCTCACAGCTTTAGCTGGCTGGCATTCCTCCTCCTTTCTGTCTTCCCTGCACGTTACAGCTGTGGTTTTCTGCTGCTCCAGGTTTCTTTTGAGATTGTCTTGTAATTTCCTCCTCCTTTTTAACCCATCTCTTCTCCTGACGTGACTGTTCGTCTTTTTGCAGGGCTGTGTGAGCTGCTGGTGTAACTGTAAATAACAGGAGGGCTGTGGTTAAGCAGTAGCAGCTCCCAGTACACCAGGAGCACCAGGGGAAGTGGTGTGATACCTCACCCCTCTCCCCCACAGTCAGTGATCTCCCAAGGTCTCCCACATCCCCATTAGCCACAACAGACCCTCCAGAACTAGCAGTGCTCCAGAGATGAGACCCATCAACTGTCCTCCTCCACTGTTAGCTATTTCCCCACTGGCCATAATTCAGCTAGGGAGTCTCCTCTCCCTGCTGTCTGCCACTGCACTCCAGGGATTACAGTTCTCAGTATGGTGTGGGACAGTATCTGTAACACCAGTACCAGAGCCCATATGGCACAGTAACTAAAGGTAGAAAAACTGAGCTACAGCTATTCCTCTCTGGTACTCAATCTGCCCTTCCCACTGTGCAGTGCACTTCCTCAGTGGCTGCTATCTCCTATTATACATTTTTAATTGATTAATTTTTCATCCTTATCCTAAGGTCGCACATTCGTGGCAGTCATTGTCAGGACCCCATGTTCATTTCATGTAAAGCTATATTTAGACATTTTCTGGATGACATATCCCCAAAGTCCAATATCCTTTTACAGCTCATTTAAAGTCAGTTTTCAGACCTTTAAACTAGGATTTGCTTAGTCCTTGTCTGGACCATAAGCCCTGCTGCTCAGGAGAAGCTTGTCGGTTCCAGTGATGTGACTACAGTTGCACAGCTGTATGAGGTTTCCTGTTTTATTCACACTTTTTTGGGTATTGCATTAGCCTGTCCTCTTCCCTTTACTGCCTGCCCTTGGCATGCTATCCGAGCACGGCCGGGAGGGCTCCTGTGTGTGGCCTTTACCGCAGTGGCACTGCAGTGGCTGTTGCATATGGTGTGAGATGAGGCACTGTGTGTATTCATCAATGCACTACACTTCATTTTTCTTACAACATTCCTCCCACCCCAAGTGTTTTAAAGCCAAGTGATGTTCTAGAAATTGGGTGATGGGAGCAAAATCATCTGAGGTCAACTTTGGGACATCCAAACCATGCTCTCTGCTTCCTAACCACTGTTTTTTTATAAATCCTGTGAGAATTTAATTAACTCTGAAGAACTTTATTTTCTATAATAAATTCCATTGAGATTGGCTAATGTGGGAAAGAAAATGGGGAGGGAAAAATGTGCATTGCCCATCTGATCCCATAAACCTTATTTCTATAGAAAATTAGGATAAAAGCTAATGGGTAAGAGAATAAGGACTGTTAAAAGTAACAGTCTTACTTGATCCTTTGCATATCTGATGGTTTTGATATTTTCTCTCCTTTTCAATGCATGAAGTAGGATACACAGTGCTGAGATGCTCTGTCTGAAGCCTTGGACTTCATTTACCAAGCTGAAGTTGAGTTAACACCTCTGAGCCTCTGGGCCTGTGTCTTGCATCAGAAACAACACAGCTCGTTATCATCCCTGAACTCTGCTCCTATCAGTTGCTGTGCTAGGTGATGCTAGGTGACACATGAAGGAAAGCAGGATCTCTTCCAGAATATGTGAAAAGGTAGGTTTGACATAAGATTAAATCAATAAGAGTAAGATGGATGAGCATTCATTACCTGTATTTATCGCGGACACAATTTTAAGAGAAGGGAAAGTTTACCTTAGGACATTTGTTCCCCTCCTTTTTCTTGTACAGCTGCTTGTCACTCAGCTCTTTGGCTGCCACGGTTGGGAGTGTGTGTTTCAAGGTGAACTGTTGCTTATTTCAGTTTGCCTTAAAATGTTGCTTGGCAAACCAAAGTATTTCAGGAGATGATTGATGAGCAATGAGACAAACACGCAGCAGGGACAAGCTGAACAGCTGGGATGACTTCAGCCACAGTCCAGAGCTGATCCTATCATTTAAAGGGCAGCATTGGGTCAAAAGAAAAAGGGATGCTAGAGGAAAAAGGATGAATAAGGGGGGGAGAGAGAGAGAGAGACAGTTTCAAAGGCTAGGAAACAGGCTGTGATACAGTAGTCACCATAGTGATGATGAGGGAGGGAGGCAAGGACACAGGGCAAACCCAAACTCAGTAGATAGTAAAATTGTTCAAGGTTCAAAAGGCAGCCTGCTTGCTTTGTGCATGGCTGAGGATCCTGAGGACTGGGCAGGCACCAGCTGGCATCTCCATGCCTTTCTGCTGCTATTGGTTTTATTTTGCTAAAGGTATATTTAAAGTTATTATTTGGACCGTCACATAATAGTAGCAACAATTTTTAGCTAAAGGATATTCTCTTTTGCATCAAGCAACTCTTGGCTAAGCTTGACTAACACTGTGGAAAATTGATATGGGAAAAAATTCCTTGTGGCCTCTTTCCTATCTTTTGTTAATGCCTTTGAATTGTTAGTGCATTTATTTGCTGAGATTCCCCTACCGATGGGGTAATCAGAACACAGCTACGCACCAGCCACAGCAGTATCTGCAGATCTGTGGTAGACCCCTTGTCTCCCCAGTGCATGGAGATGGTAAGGTAATATCAGAAGGGGACCCACAAAACCCACTATGCTTAAATGCCAGTGACTGAAAATAGTACAAATCAGGCACTGAAAAAAGGACACACCCTTGGATATGCATTATCACTTTAGAAGAGGCTGCAGCAATTAAGACATGATCATCCTTTTAGCTGTTTGAATCCATCATGTCTGCCAGAGACACTGTCACAGCAGAACAGTTTACCTGAGTGCTCCTTATCCCTATCAGTGCAACATCTGACCAGTTGGCTTTTGCACTGGCAAGTCTGCCACCCTGCTAAGGGAAAGCAACAATTTTCAGCCCAGGAATTGTAGCGGAATGACAAGGAGCTAATTCTTCACACTACCACAGTTATATTTGCAAGAGGCCATCTGACCAAAGCTTTAAATCTGTCCCTTCCCATGGCACAGACATTTTACTGCACGCCACCAGGCAGTGCCTTCCTCCTTTCAGAATTCAAACTGGAGCTAGATGTCTGAAACTTTGCTTATTGTTCTAGTCTGATGTTGGTTTTGGTTGTTTTGATGGTTTGTGGTTTTTTATTTTGTTTTGTTTTGTTTTCTGTGTCAGCTGCTGGAGATGACACAAGAGGCAGGGGTTAGAGCACTTGACAAAGAGATCCATTCACCTCCTGTCTATCAGTAGAGCATCCAGGCATAGCTGGAACTATGCTGGAAGAGAAGACCCTGCAGACCTTTTGAAGCTTTTCTCTGCTGCATGAAATAATTAGAGATTCTTGAGGGAGGAGAAAGAGGGAGAATAACTCTGTTCCAAATATTACAGCACCTATTTCTGAGTTTCAGCTCCCAGGCCACCCCTAATAATTTAGCTAGTCATGCCTAGTCTTGTTCTGTCTTTGTCCCCTCAAAACTTTATTCCAGACAGCAGGGTTTCTCTGAACTGTGGGAAAAGAGACATATAAGCTTAGAGACAAAAATCAGTCTTATTACTGGAATACACTAAGGACATAAAAATTTGACACTGGTATATTAGGTGTGTTATTGCTATCACTTTGAAGGCTTCGGGATATGTTGTATTTACTCTGACTCTTTTACTTGTAAGTGTATCTCTTCTTACTGCTTCATGGTAAAATCATCTGTGGGTTTGTTTTTCTTTCTTCAGAAATTAGGCAAATTTTAGTTTTCCAAACCTCTTTTCCTTGACCTTCTTCAATGAGGAAAGGTCCCTGACTATGCCATGAGAAATTTAGGGATTTTGTGATTTTTTCCCCCCTCCCTAATTTTTTAAGGGTGTTAGATGAATTGAGTCTCTGCATTTACTTCACATTCAATAAATATCCTCACCAGACTACTCTCCCATTCCATTTGGGTTGCAAAATCAAGTCTAGCCTTGCAGGAAAGAGGGTGTCAAGCCTAATTAGCCCTTTTCAGTCAAGCTCTTAAGCAGATCGGAGCACATGTTAAAGTTGATTCTTGGACCCTGCAGTTCTAGACAGCTTTCAGGCTTTCTGGACCCTCCTATAACTATTTAAAAATGTGCATGTTCTGTAAAATGTACTGCATGATGGACTGCTGAAATTGTAAACTTGAATTACAGACACATGTACTGACACTCACTTCTGCATCTATTTTTACTGTGTCTCAATACTTTTGTTATATGGCTCTTGTAGTCTTCAAGCACCAGCAAGAGCTCAGATTGCAGCATGGCAGTCTTCAATAACATGCCTTTGGGGTTGTTTCTTTTTGGCACAGGTTTCACAGTGGTACCCTGGTGTGGGGCACAGGTCTAGAGGTGAGAGGGAGAGAAAGGAAAAAGGAAATTGTATAAGAAATAAGGAGGAGAAACAGGAATTAATGTGATTAAAAGAGGAGTGGTCCTTGGTGTGAAGATGCTGACAGTGTAGAAAGAGAACAGTACTTGGCTGGAAAATCCAGAGATGGAGGTTATAGTGAAGCCATCAGAGAGACTGGAATGAGGATGGGATCCCTGAGCAACAGAGAGTGAATGCAAATCAAGGGGAAAAGCAAACAGCATGAGAGGGAGCAGGGATGTGGAAAAGAGTGAGGAGCAGAAAGGTCCATTTTAGAGGACTGCCCATCAGGATGTGCAATACCCCCCTGTCAATGCATGGCAAGGCAAGCAGGATGCTGAGCCACCCTGTTCTGCTGTCAATGAACAGCAGTGAAGCTGTGATGGCAGGACAGGTGCTCTCCCCTCCAGAGTACATGGCTTTGTAGTACCATGAGCAGGTATTCCACTAGATTGAGTGGCAGAAGTCTGTGGAGTGGACCTAAAGAGTCTCCTCTTTCTAAGCATGAGAACAAGAATGATTCCAGAGGATACATTAAAAAAAAGTCTTCACTGTCCTTTCCCTCACCCCAAACTAGAAATGTACACGTATAAATGACAGGTTGAATTTCAGGTGATTCAGAAATTCAGATGAATCAGAAGAATGACAGAATAAAGACTGCATTATTATGCAGTCCTTTGTGGGATACTATTTTTTTTCCAAAGGGCTTGAATTTCTGCACTACACAGAGGATTCTTTAGTCATTTTGTTTTATCTGCAGTATTTAATGTGTGGTCCTATATATATTTTATTGCATGTTATTCAGAATTGTTTTAAAAGCCATCTGTTTCCTCCCAAGTAAGGATGCCATATATTTGTTTTCCTCTGATACACCCTTCTTTTCTCTTTTCTGCTCTTTGAATTCCATCTGGATGATTCTTTTAGCAGTAAACAGGATTTTAAAAGAGAGTTTGAGGGATAGGTGCTCTTGGCTTTGGAGGATTTGAGACTTACCAGGTAAGAGTTCTACCTTTAATTATTGTCAGTGATACAGTAGCTCAAATATTTAGGTAGTCCTAAAATTTTCTCTGGTGCTTAGCACTGCTGCTCTTGAGTGCTTCACACACATTCAATTAATCTTCATATCAGCATGGGGAAGGTTTCATTTTGCTCTGCTATTTTTGGGAAAAGTTAGGTGGGGTTTTAGAAATCCATTTCATCATCCATCATTCAACTTTGATTACAGGGTGCATCTGTCTAAGCAAAGAGCTTGCCAACAGGATGCTAGTAGCACAGTGGATAACACCCTATGATTATAGATCAGAAGACTGCAAGTGCGACTCCTGGTTCATTTTTCTTTTGCAGGCCACGTGCTTTTCCCTTCTCACTCAAGGTGTTTGAAGCACAGCATGGTAAACTCTCTTTGCAATCTCGGATTCGTTACCAGCTGAGTGTACAAATACCCCATTTTCACCTGCTTTCTATAGGACTTGGTTTGTGTAGCTTCAAGCACCTCTTTAAGGTTAAAGTGAAATGGAGATCTGGAATGCAGGAGTCTCTCTTGCTGCACGCTTCACATCTAAACCCCAACAGAGTGATCTGTTACTCAGAAAGGTAGCAGATCCTGTGGAAAAATGTGATTGCATCACTGAAGGCTTCAGAAGCAGGGCAGTCAACCTGTAACAAGGTATTTCAGTCAACCTGAAGCTGCACACGGAGGCTTAATTTTAGTACTTCCTCAATTCCCCTGTCACATTGTTCTTACTAGGTTTTGATATAAACTCTGGAACTAGAAATGGAATGACAAATACACTTAGCAGAACTGATATCAATTCACTGTAAAATATATTAGCTGTGACTAATAAAGTCAGATTATTTCACTGGATTTACTCTGGGTTTACCCTAGTGTAACCCAGAACAGACTGTGGTCCAGTAGGTAGGGGAAAATAAAAGAAAATAAAAGAAATAAGTCTCATATATTTCAAATTTTATTATCTTCTGTTGTGCCTTTTATATTTGTGGTACACCAGGGCTTGGCTGGATGAAAGCTTTAGTCTTCGTTGTGTTAAAGAGTTTTTCTAAAGAGTAGATTATTTTTTTAAAAAGCTAAGAATAGACAATATGTGTAAAGTCTTTATAATGAACTTACTCTTGGCTTGTTTTAGCTGGGTCCTGCCCTTGGGTCGAAACAACCCCATGGCAAGCTACAGACTTGGGAATGTGTGGTTGGAGAGATGCAAGTTGGAAAAGGACCTGGGGGTATCGATCGATAGTTGACTACGAGGCAGCAGTGTGCGCAGGTGGCCAAGAAAGCCATTGGCATCCTGGCTTGTATTAGAAACACTGTGGCCAGCAGGAATAGGGAGGTGATCATCCCCCTGTGCTTGGCATTGGTGAGGCCACACCTTGAATATTGCATTCAGTGCTGGGTCCCTCACTATAAGAAGGACTTAAAAGTGCTGGAGTGTGTCCAGAGAAGGGCAATGAGGCTCATGAGGGGCCCAGAGCACAAGTACTGTGAGGAGCAGCTGTGGGAGCAGGGATTGTTTAATCTGAAGAAGAAGAGGCTGAGGGGAGACCTTATTGCTCTCTACAGCTACCTGAAAGGAGGTTGGAGCGAGGAGGGTGACAGCCTTATCTCCCTGGTGACATGTGATAGGACCAGAGGGAATGGATGCAAGCTGCACCAGGGAGGGTTTAGGCTGGATACTAGGAAACATTTCTTCACTGAAAGAGTTATCAAACATTGGAATGGTCTGCCCAGGGCAGTAGTGGAGTTGCAATCCCTGGAGGCATTTTAAATGGCTTGTGGACCTGGTGCTCAGGGACATGGTTTTAGTGGTGATCTTGCAGTGTTGGGTCAAAGGTTGGACTTGAGGATCTTGAAGGTGTCTTCCAACCAAAGACATTCTGTGATTCTTGATTCTGTGCTTCTGTGATTTAGCACGATGAAGAGTTTTATCCAAAAGCATAGTGAATCTATATGGTACTGCCAAATTGAATAATTCAAAAATCATGAGTCAGATCTTTAACAAAAAAATATTATGACTTGGACATCGAATTACAATGTTTAGGAAGGAATATATGTTCAAATAATTTTGTTTTGCCTTCTGATTCCTCAGCCTTTCCATTGTGCTCAGGTTATATTTTTAAGCTTTCTATCTATGACCATAAGAGCAATAAAATTACTGCCTTTTTGTTTAAATGAAAGAAAAATGAGAGTTTCTTGCATAATCACATCATTCTAAGAGCTGGTACTTTGAGGAAAAAACCTCAAATATCACAAAGCTTATGATAAAAACTGTGAGAATTGGCAATTTGTAGCTCCTCAAAGATGTCTAAATTTTAGATATGAACTTCCTGCAAATAAAGAACTTCCTGAAGTATATAAAAGATGCAAAGCTGTACTTCAGGAGAAAACCATTAGAAATAATGTCTCCTTTTTCAGAGAAAGATGCAGATTGTCACCTTCTCTCCACAACCACTGAAATGGGAGGCCCAGCAAAAGAAAAAGATCTGATCTCAACTGTGTTGACAATCTGTTACCACAGTATGGATTGGGAATAACTCCAGGAAAGTTACTGCAAATACCACAGCTTTCCACTTTGGATCTAAGATCAGAATGTTTCCTGGTATCTCAGGGAAATTGGAGGAAGGAGGGATATTGGGTTTTAGTTTTATGACTATCTATTATCTCAGCCCAAGAGAGGTTTGGGGCCTCCTTCTGCTCTGAATTACATTTGTTTAATTCTACAGCAATTGCACAAAGACAAATTAGCATACTTCAGATAAGACCAACGCCAAAGAAGAATTTAGCTTTTTGGAATGTTTAGTCACTACAAAAATGATGTAAGATTTTGTGCATTTTAGCTCACATATGTCTGCAGCAGGGGAGCATTTTAATTCAGGATATGGAAGCACTTTTCTCAATGGCTAGAGCAGAGACTGAAGACTGAGCTCAGGAAAGTGATACAGGGTCAAATACGGGCTCTTATCTCTCTGGGATATGATCTTGGAAGAATGAAAAAGTGAAGAACCTGGGAACCACTGTGACGTGACCTATTGAATGGTGAAGTCCCATTGTCCCATCTTTTTAGGGTTCTTGAGAATTCAGCTATTCCATTCGAGGCTGCACATGGTGGCTTCTTGTGCTCAAACCCAGTGATGACCTTTGTTTGCTATTATCAAAGTGACAGGTTTGCTCTCAGAGTACCCTGGGGCTGCTTTGGCTACATCTGCTAAAATTACAAGAGTGTCTGTGCCTGCCTGCAGTTTGACAACAGGTTCTCTTCTATTATTATCTGGCTTTATGAACAAATACATGCACATCTCTTTTTGCATTGTGAGTAGTCCTTGTTTAGCACACTGGCAGCAGATTGCTCTGTGTGTGCTGTAAGTTGACCAAATGATCTCTGCATGCATCTTTCACCACTCCATGAGTTCTTAATGGAGTTGCAGCCTAAGCATCTCTCCTGAGTGTCAAAAGAGCTCTTTTTTTTGGTCATTTTTGCTACAGCAAATTGTTAGACCCTTTGTTATTTTACCGCAGTGAGATGACAGTGAATGATACATCATCCCATGGCTACAGCAGATGACCACTGCCGACAGCAGTAGCTCGCTCATTTCTTGTGGAAAATCTTCAAGCCACTTTTGTCAGGCACACTCCTTTCCAATTACCTGAAGGCTCCAAAAGAATTTTCCTAATGCTTCTAGCTCAGATGTTTGCAGGATCTGAGGTAATATTTCCCTGCTACCACAAAGTTCTTTCAGCCTCTGGAAGAGCAGGAAGGTCTTCTCCAATGGACATGGCTCTTGTATGCATTGGTGCCAACAGAACTTGCCTGTTATCCCCCCAGTATCAAAACAGCAGCCTCTACAGTGGAATAGTTGAAGATTATATCCAATATTTGATGACCCGATGTCCAACAAGTCTCTTGTTGCTTGGGCCTTGGTGTGAGTCTGCACCAGAAGTCTGCATAGTCCTGCATGATTAAGAAACTCAAGGTAGTTACCATACCAGGGTAGCTTTCTTCCAAATGCCATATGAAAAATCCACAGCTCATTACAATTATCTGGCAGCTGACTGGCACTGGCCTGCTTCAGACCAGTAGGTCTCCTCTCTCCTTGTCCCTGCAGTAGCAGTTCTGCCATCCTACACCTCTCAGGTCCACTGGAACCCTTACCCTGGATAGCCAACTTGCCTTTTCCCTTCTTAGCTTTTCTCACCAGTCTATGTGCCCCTGAGTCATTACTTCTTTATGCTAATTGCTGGAGCTGGGTTTTTTTTTGAGGTCTCTTTAATTACTGTCTGGCTTATATATAACCCCCTCATACTGTAATCACAGGGATAGTAAAGATTATGCAAATGCTGATTAGGGTGTAATGTGGCTTGCAGAGCATTCATCATAACTGGTGAGAGGGGAGAAGGGAAGCTTGATTCTTAGGGGCTAAGCTGAAATTGTCATGAGAGCATTTAGATTTTTTTACTTGAAAACTGAATATATTTGATATGGATAATACTGAAACTCAGCAAGGAAAATATTTGAATATAACTGTGCTTCCCTGAAGATACATTTAAACTGGATACCTGCTCTTGGCTCTCACCTGTGAAATATGTGGGGGGGGGGCTAACACAGTCAGTTGTTTGCATCCCAAGACAGCCACTCTCATCCTGATAACAGTTGGAGCAATTTTTGTCACTTTCTTCATATGCACAGGGCAGAAACTTCCCCATATCCTTTGGTATAAAATTATAGGTGAAAGTGAAATTACTCTAAATACCAGTCAATGAATATGCTGATGATCTTTCCTTTCCTAACTCTAAAGACTCAGGTGGATAAGTAGAATCTCCTAAGAGGTATCTTCAGACAAAGAAATGGGTAATTATTTTTTTCTCTACAGTTACCACATTTTATGCATAAGGCAGAATGAATGGTATCTGGGAAACTGTAAATCTGAGTTACTAATTACTATACAAGGGGAGAAAATTGCTAAGAACGGTGGAAAAAAGTGTTGGGTAATAAGAGGCAGGCCAACAAGGTACTACAAACTTCATGATAAAAGCCAGAGAGACAGAACATTATACCATCATATAGGTGTGTGTATGCCTTGGATCCAACACCTGTGGATTCAGTAGAGGGCTGGATATGTTAGGCAAAGGCTGGCAGGAAATTGTTAATGCCACGAAGGAAGTCCCCAAACTGTGTCTGCAAGAACTAGATCTGGAATTTTACCTCCTTCACGGCGTCTCTGTTATATATGCAGGGCAACATCCATGCGATTTAACAAAGGGAATCGGGGTTAGCTTTATCAGCCATAGCTCTTGGTGACAAGAGAAGTGTTGTTTTCCTCTAGGCTTCTAGAACAACAGTTCTTTAGATGATGATTGCTCCTGACTGGATTCTCTCCAAAAATCTGCTGACATTACTGTGTAGCAAACACAGAGGTTCCATCTCATGGTAACTGACGCCTGGTAGGTCTATGTGGGTCAGGCTACATGTGAAGTCAGGACAGAGTATTTCAGGGTTTGGAAATGCATCTTTTGCAGACAATTTACTTATAACAAAAGAACACCCAGAGGCCCAAACAACCTTCAAGAATACTCTGAAAGCTCTCTTTAGAACTTGCTAAAGCAGTGTCAATAAATGGGGGAAATAACAGCCTCTCAGCTGGCACAACTGGAAACAAGTCTGTTCTGATGCTCTGATAGTACTGAAAGTAAGTAAGGCACACAGCTAAGCTGGAAGCCAGGAAAGTGATGCGACTCGGTGACCACCTCCCAGGCACCTCTAATGGTCAAATTGTTCCTAAGTCTGATTCTCACGGGTTGGTTTGTGTTCCCATGACTACATGCAGAAAAGGTGAAAGTAAAAGTAGTTCTGTCACCCAGAAACAGCTATTATTGATTACTGTGAAGAGCCAATAATAATTTCTACAGTAATGAACAAGTCTCAGCATTGAAAGTACACTCATCTGGTCCTGTTAATACCAGGTAAGGCTTTTTCCTCTTATATGATTAGATTTTGAGATTCTTGATGGAGCAAAGATCCTAAGGATATTTTCAGAAACAGATGTATGATCCAGAAAATCAGGGTATCTGCATAAATCAATACAGTTGTTATATTCATGTCAGCCTTTTATTCTGACAGGTATTCAACAGAATCCTTGCAGTTGTTAGTTACAAACTAGTACAATAACTGATGTTTAATGTCTGGGGAAAACTTTTGGACCAAATCCTTGTTCCTGATAAAGCTGCTTTGTACTGCTCAAAAGGCACAAAGCAGCCTTTAAGATGCTTTTAACAGTTATATTCAGATTCAGCTGTTACAGGGAAATCTCCATATGGCAGAGAGCTGGTCGTGTTGAGTTTGCACTCTTGCCATTACAGCTCTGGTTTTGGAGCCATACTGAGAGACAGACGCGCTGCTGAAGCATTGCTGTGCTCTAGTAACTCCCTGCTGTAGAACTGTATGTTGTCTCTTTTTCCAGGTACAGCTTAGAGTTCATGTGAACCACTTTACAGGCCTCTTTGGAAATTCAGTGACATGTACTCAAAAATGTCGTTTGACTCCAAAGTCAATCTGGCACGGGCACGATGGCAGTCTTGATGGAAGGGGAGCCTGGGGACATCAATATTCTTTTAATAGTCTCAAAAAGAGAGTAAGAAGACCCTGAGATTACTGAGATGCAGTTATGACATGCCATACTAATATTTCTTGTCAATTGTGAAGCAGATCTATAACCTGACTCGGGAATTACAATTAGCTTGAATGAAAGGAAAAATGTCACATAGCATAATCATAAAGGCACATATAACTAACTTCTGTAAGACTTGGGGAATGTTTCACCTCAAATGTTTGTCTTTTAGAAAGCTGTCACTTTCTAGGAGTTTAAAGTAGAAAATCTTCACCTGGGCAGGGGAAATCCTTTTTTCCTTAAGCAAGTGGGCTATCCCATCACTGCTTAGTAGCAGCTGAAATAAATCCCAGGGAATCTTTATCTCATGTATAGGATGCAATAAATGAATCTGTATTCCTACAACACAGGTCTTCTCAGGCTGTGCTTCAGCAATAAAAAGGAACATAAAGATTTTATTATTCTGTTAATAAGCATCTTCAATCCAAAGCACAGGATGAGAAGCTGCAAGTCAAGAAGCTGCCTCTGTTCCAGAACTGCAGAAATTGGATCCTGTTAAGTCTTGCTCAGGTCCACAATAAGGTATCAATTAGGAATGATACATAACCACCTTCTGCAGAAACTGTGGATAGGGCACACACAATGCACACAAATCACAACACTTAGAGTTAGCTTTATATACAGCAGCAGTGCCAAACTGCACCAGAGACAGCAGGGCTAATAAGGATGTACTGTATCATTACCAATTACAAATGTTCAGCTGAATGACTGTTAATTGCAATAAGCCAATTCACACAAGAAACAATGGTTTGCTGCCCTCTCTCTCTCTCCCCCTCTTTCAGGTTTACTTCCAGCATTAAAAAATAACCTTTTGATGCCACTTCTGGAAAGACAGGATTGGAAATAATCCCTCTCTACAATTACACAATGGCTGTTTTCCTTAAGAGATCTCAGAGAATACTGTTCCTGAAGCCCTCACTCATTGGGGGTCAGAAACCACTTTTCAGAATCAGGTAATAAACTTTAAAGCTGCAGTAAAAGGACAAACCTCTCAAGCACTATATCACAGAAGACTATAGCCAGTACTCCTGCAACAAGGTATTTATCAAATAAATCTCCCACAAGATTCTGAGAAAGTGGCAGGGGTAAAAAGGCAAACCAGTCCTTTGCCAGGCTTACCTGAGGGAAAAGGTTCTGTTGTGACCCAAATCTGATAATCAATTCAACTGTATGCCTGTGAGCAAGATGCACCACAAACCACCTGATGATTTAATGTCACCAGTGTACTTTCTACATCCTGTCTCTGACTAATTTCCAGTGCTTCAGAGACAGTTGAAAAAACCCTCACAAGCCAAATGCACATGGCATAGAAGACCACAAGAAGCCCTGAAGCTTGGGAATGGTTGAAGTACAATGCCAAAAGTCAGCAGCTCTGTCCCCTTTAAATCTCCCTTGAAGCCATGGAAATATCTTGTCCTGATATGAAATAATTTAGGTGCTTGTGCCTAGAGTACTGTTTGTTTGCTCCTGGAAAGATTAGAAAGCTTTCCAGTCTAAATGTCCTCATGGCCAATTTATAACCATACACCCTTGTGCTAGTATAATTCTTTAAATAGTTCTCCTTCCTTGATATTTACTGTTTGAATATATTTACAATGAATAAGCATAGTGTTTTGTCTTCATTTGGCTAGTTAAGGAAGCCAAGCTTGCTTGCTTGCAGCTCCTGTTCAATGGGGTCTCTTCTCCCCCATCATCCCAGTATTCCTCTTCTGCACCTCTGGCAACCTGAGTCAATCTTTTGTGATTGTAGGTCACCAGAACTGGACATAATTTTCCAAACAAGGGTCTTTAGTAAAGTCATAGTAATACTTCCCTCTCTCTACTAAAATTACCCTGCTTTGTGCATCACAGACTCACATAAGCCTTTTCCACAGCTAGTCCCACTGGCAGCTCACAGTCATTTTCTCATGGAAGATCTCACCACATAGTAAGGTCAGACGAGCAGGCCTAAGGCTACCAGCATTGCTGCCTTTCTCCTTTCACTATAGAGTGGTTTAGGCACAGGATACAACTTCTAACCTTGAACAAAACCTTGCTTTGGTAACTAATTTCCTTTGACATCTTCTTTCGGTATCTCTGTGCAAGAATAATCTTTGGGTTCCCCCTATCCTGTCAACCTCACAGATTTCCTCCATTTCTCCTAGTTTGCTGTTCTGTGATTCCAAACCTTAGACAAAAATCTGCATTTGTCCCTCTTGCATTTCAACATAATCTGGATTAGTCCATGATCACTCAGTTCAACATTATTTTCAATACTACAAGGTCCTTGTTGCTTATTAATACCAGGCCTAAAATAGCATCCTCTTTCATGGACTCACTCCCTGCTTGCTTGAGAAATCAAATTACTGTAAAGTTCAAGAACATTTAAGTCCTATCACTTCCCAGTGGTATTTTCCAGTTTGTATCTGAAAAATTATGATGGAATCTTAGAATGGTTTGGGTTGGAAGGGACTTTAAAGATCATCTTGTTCCAACCTCCCTGCCATCGTCAGGGACACCTCCCACTAGACCAGCTTGTGCAAGGCCCCATCCAACTTAGTCTTGAACACATCCAGTGATGAAGCATCCACAACTTCCCTGGGCAACCTGTTTCAGCATCTCATCACAGTCACGGTGAAGTATTTCTTTCTATTTTGTAATCTAAAGCTACCTTATTCCAGTTTGACACCATTACCCCTCATCCTATCATTACCAGCCCTTGTAGAAAGTACCTCCTCAGCTTTCTTGTAGGGCCCCTTTCAGATACTGGAAGGCTGCTATAAGGTCTCCCCAGAGCTGCCTTTTCTCCAGGCTGAACAACCCCAACTCATTCAGCCTGTCCTCATAGGAGAGGTGTTCCAGCCCTCTGCTGACCTTTGTGGCTCTCCTCTGGACCTGTTCCAACAGGCTCATGTCCTTCTTGTATTGGGGGCTTCAGAGCTGGATGCAGTAGTCCAGGTGAGAGTTTACAGTTTCCAATAATCACATGATATTCACTCTTCTATATCTTCCCCATAGTTTTTGGACATATCCCTGTCCAAGTTTGTAATGGATTGCCACCCTTCCTGGGGGGGGTTTCTTTTTTTAATTCTTCACTCTCATGTAATTTTCCAATGTAATGTCCTGTTATTTTATTCCTTCAAACCATTTTACTAAAATACAGAGTTACTCCACAGTCTTTCCCATTATTTCTGTTGTTCTAAGTAACTACCCCTCCAACAACTCTAAATGTTACTGCTAAGCAGTGGTGTGCAGCATCTGGTAGCAGCATTCAGACACAGCGTTTACGGGCCCCAGTGAAAACATTGCTTATAACATGAAATTCCAATTCCAAACCAGTCAAAGACAGGACATTAGTGACACGTCCCACTGTAATAACTCTGTTAGGAATATTTAAAATCTTGTAGTTGTGATATGGAAAAAGACACTAAAGCACTTGAAATGGTAGATGTTGCATTAGATCAACACTTTATCCCTTCAGCTACATTTTAAACATGGAAAAGCTTCTGACATCTTTTAGATGGTGTAAGAATGTCTCCACTTTTTGGGGAAGAATACATTAGTATAGCTGTTGGAGTTACAGACACTGGAATCCTATTATTTTGTGTGTGTGTGTGGTTTTTTTGGGGGTGGGTTTTTTGGTTGTTTTTTGGTTGTTTTTTTTTTTTTTTACTTGAGCAAAACAAGAGGACACATATACAACAGCAAAAAGAGTGGTAAAGAAGGAAACTGCAGGTTTGTCTCTGATAGAAACTTATTTGCAGCCCCGCTGCTGGAGAAATCCAGGCTCGGTGCACAGTCCTATCAGCCGGTCTAGAGCTAAGCAATCTTGAACAGGAGATGGGAACATTTGAGACATTGGTCTTACATTGTCTTTCCGATCGCAGGTTCACGGCAGTTGTCTTGACAGCTAAGCCAGCCTCCTTCTGGGGACAGCAGCAAAAGGCGGGAGAGATAGAGGAGGGGAGAGAGAGGAAGCGGAGAAATGTAATGAGGAAAAAAACCAGCTCACAAGGAGGGAATTAGCAGTGCGAGCCACGCTTCGTATTTTAGGGGCTGCTGAGGACACAGCCGGAACTGGAGGTGCTTGGTTTTGCAGCGCGGGTTGGCGTGGGCGTTACAGAGATCGGGGAATGAAGACCGAAGAGGGTCAGGATGGATTTCGGGACTCGGGGAGATGCTGTAAGCGGCAACTATGACGCAAAGCTTGTCCGTTCAGGATCACGCATTCAGCCGTTCCTCCCTAGTGATCCCTCGATAAACAACGTCCAAAAAGGATGGTGACCTCATCCCACTGAAATTGGCCAAACACCACACATTTCTTCGTGTTCAGCTCTGCACATTCCTCACAGCTCCGACTCTCCCGGCTCCCTGACCCACCAGCCCCGCCGCTGCATCCGCAGCATCTAAGGCTCCTGTGCGGCAATTCCTCTGACCGACCCCGGCCCGCGCAGCCGCCGGCTCCGGCTGAGTCCCCCTGGCTCTGGCTGAGTCCCCCACGGCTTCGGCTGAGCCCCCTGCGCAGCTTT
Source organism: Megaceryle maxima (assembly GCA_024605025.1). NCBI lineage: Eukaryota > Metazoa > Chordata > Aves > Coraciiformes > Cerylidae > Megaceryle > Megaceryle maxima. The sequence continues at coordinate 47,359 of JANHGN010024795.1, forward strand.
TGCGCCAGAGCCGCTGCTCCCCCTCCCCTCCCAGCAGCCCGGTGAGGCCGCGAGGACGTGACATGACATGACAAGCGGCGCAACGCTGCCCCGCGTAAAAGCGAGACCGCCGGTACCACCCGGGCGTCTGCCGCGATCAAGACGTGCCACGATACAAGCAGAGCTCTACACAGATATTTGTTTATCTGTCCGCCTGGAGCGGCAGGTTCTATCGGGTATCAGCGTCTCCTCCCCTGCTCCGCCGCCGGGAGAGCCGCCCGAGGAGGGAGGACGGGTGTCTCTCGCACCTCAGGAACGCCGGGGAAGGGAAGGCACCCCCCAGCCCCGCCGGCCGGCAACTCGGGGTTGCCACTGGCGGTCGAGTGTTCCCCGCCTGCAGCCGGCCCCGGCCCCCCTGAAAATATCGGCCTCTCCGGGGGGAGAACGGCTCTGGCTCGCTGCTCTTTTCTGATCTTTTCCAGACTCTTCTCCCCCTCCCCATCCTCCCCGCCGCGTTTTTTCCCCCCTCTCCTTTTTCCCAGTGGCTTTTTTTTTTTTCTTTTTTTTTTTCTTTTTT
>JANHGN010024796.1:0-16099 GCA_024605025.1 Megaceryle maxima
TAAAATAAAATAAAATTAAATTAAAAAAAAAAAAAACCACACGCACACACACAAAAAAAAAAAAAACACACAAAAAACCTTAACCAGTGTTTCATAGCCATAACTATAAGAAATACAGATGTGCCTCATAATCAGCTGTTTCTCTTCTATAAGCATTTCCTTCAAGTCAGATGTAATGAATGGATTTTACTTTCTTTTTCTCATTATTTTAATCCCCAGTTTTGAAGGCACAAATAGTTTACATTTCTATAGTGACCAATATCTGAAGCACTCCGTGCAAACATTACTTAGTGAAACTCCATGTGGCCAGCTGGAATGAAGACACCTGCCTCCACAAAGTCCATGATCCATGAGAAAACCAAGGAAGCAGAATCAGACATTTTTCAAGAGCTGCATAGTTCTCAAATATTACTAATCCTGCCAGATCTCAACATTTCTTTTGAACTAGGACACTGTTTAATGTGGTTAAGATGTAAATTCTGAAAATAAATTGATAAATCCTGGGGGGTTTCCTATGTGTATGTGCATGTGCCTATATGTTTATCAATTTATCTGTGTTTATCAACTTGCATAGGATATTAAAAATATTAGAATTTGAAATCTTGGTTTTGTTTTATTTATAACTTTGTAGTGTCCACCCTACAAATAGCAGATTTCCTGTTGACAGCAACTGCGGGAAGGTATAGTGACAATCAGTATTTAAAATGGCCTGGAGGTCTTCCAGATCACTGAAAGAGAACCTGTGTCCAAACTCTTTTACCTACAATCCAAAGTCAAGACCAATTCTTTGTCATTCAGAAAAATATTTGAACATATTATACTCTTTTCTAAAAGATAAATAGGCGTTGAGCTTTTTGGTTTTTTACTTAGTTTACACTAATGACATGTTTCATCTAATTTCCATTTATACATAATTTCTGAAAACCCCAAATTTACCCAGTGGCAGATTCAAAAAGAGTCAGAGTAAGAAAAAAGACTTTTAACTTCCATTATTTACTTCTGGGTAGCACCATACATACTCCTATGCTTTCTTAGACACCACTTCCACCTAGTTTAGAGAACTGTCCTCCTGTGGATTATCTTCCATTTTTCTTTATTCCCATATCAGCAGGATCAATACTTTCCATTTGCAACTTTTTTGCAACAAGCGAAAGCAACAAAATGTCCCATGGACGTACCATAGTGCAACTCCACCCTTGATATTGATTGCATTTATGTAATTAGCACAGCAATCAACTTGTTATGTGGTAGTCGATACACATAATTACTCATTCTTAAACAGGCACACACAGTTTAGCTCCAATACAAGAGAAGCTAACCCAAGTATTGAAGTTTTTTCCCAGTGTTTTTTAAGAAGAGGTTTCTCTCCCCTAATTTTGCGGGGTTGTTTCTAGCCTGCGGTGTCTCTAATCAAGATTAGATGATAGCATCTGAAACGCAGGCAGCTGGGGTTGCATTCACTGCTCTTCCCAGTTGCAGAACTGTGAGCTGATAACAGACAAACCTTTAAAAGCCTGTCGCAGACACAACCTCGTTTCTATGGTAGCTGTTTTGGTGAGATGAGGGTCAACTCTTAGCCAGAATGCAGGGCCTAATGCTCAGAGAGCAGCACACGATTGGAATCCCATTACCTACAGAGGTACTAGAAAAGTGTTCCCAGCTGAAAGCCTTTATCCAATTCCAATTGTTCCTTGAACAACAACAACAACATTAAGGGCAGCATTGTTCCATTTGCTACTGTGTCAAACAATGCAATGACTGTTTAGAATCACATTTTGTTTCCTGAGTAGCTGAATTTACTGTGGGAGTAGAGAAGCATTTACATCCAGAATAACTGCATTCCTTAAAGCAGATGTTTTTAATTTTAATAACATCAGCCTATAGAAATGAATATCTGAAATATTCTGATTGCTTTGTGCGTGTTGCTGTTTAGGAGTAACACTCCATCTTGGTGAATTTTCAGAAAAATTCAGGAGCCACCAGGAGAAATAAGCTACTACTAACTGTGCTACCAAAAAAAATGCTACTTTTTTTTTTTCTTTGAAAGCCACTTAAAAATGCCCTCCTGTGCAGAAGAATGTCATTTTCTGCACTGTAGATATGCTTTATTATAGACCTATACTTGGAAAACTGCACATGTAAAATTGTTTGCGGTGTGTGTCTTTACTTTTCCACACATGCAGCCCAGATGTGTGCATGCACATATCATACGAAATGGGCACGTTCTGTTTTTACAAGCTAGGACATATCTTTATGAATAGTACACGAACGGAGTCAGGGGAAGCCATTCATGAGCTCCGGGGTATACAGGGCAGAGCCCCTGGCCTCCAGGTAAGCAAAGATGTATGTATACACAGTACTCACTCTTCCCACTACTCTGGCTGTACTGCAGACTTCAGTCGAGCGTAGAGGTCCTTGAGGCGTCTGTAAAACAGTGCTTGTCGTGCTTTAGCGCAATAGCATAGAGCTCAGTCCAGGTTACTTTGATCGGTGAGAAACAATATAATTAGCCTGCACTGTGCTCTGTCTTCCTATGCAAGGCTGGTACCGGTATATGAGCCAACTCGAGCATGTACAAATTGTTTTCATTAACAATAGGCACATGCAAATCTTCAGTTCGTACAAATAGGTGCCAGTCTGATAAGCAATTGGCTTCAGTAGCACAACTTGTACTGATGAGGTCTGCGTCTGTGTGATTTTGTGATCTTTCATTTTCGTATAGTTTGTAGATGATGTTCCACACATGGTTAGTATTGAGATATCTGAACTGATTTTTCTACATTTTTCAAAGTAAAACCAGAGCCTGAATCCACTTGCTGTTGAATTCAAAACAAAACAAACAAACAAAAGAAAACACAAAAAAAAAAAAAAAAACACAAAAAAACCCAAACAAACAAAAAACCACAAACAAACAAACCAAAAAAAAAAAAGGGGGGGGAAAAGGCAGTGTCACTTTCATTTAGCAATATATGAGAAAAATTTTTATGAAAAGGACTCATTTTTTAAATAATATGTTTACTTACATATGCTACTTCTGCTTTCATAGGTGCTAGACTTCCTAGTGACTAGTCACTTAAAGACCCATGCTGCTTACATGTGTGTGTACTGAGATAGGAAAAAACCTGTGCTGTGAGATTAGATTATATGTGAAGCAATTGTTTCAAGATCTGCACTTTCAAATTACTGCAGCCCATCATCAAACCACTGGAGCTACCAGCTATTCCCTGCTTTCTAGGTGACCTAAACCCAAGTTGGGTACTTAGGGTAAGCAATATCGGAGCTTGATAATAAAAAAGAACCAAAACAAGGAGTGGAGACGGATAACAACACATGCCTAGCACCTTTAATGCAAACATGTTTGCATTGAATGAAACAGTTTGAGGATCTATAAATGCTGATTTAAAGTGGAACATGACTATGAAGAAATATATTTTCCACGAGGCAGATTGTTAAAGATATCAAGATGCAGAGTGCTGTGTATCTTGGTTTCCAAAAGTATCCCGGGTTTAAATCCTCAAAGGGAGGATATGCTGATATGCTGAACCTCCACTTACTTACAAGGAGCATTAGACCCTTTGCCACTTTGAAATCCTCTCACTGAACTATCGAACTTTATCATGTGAATCTCTCTAAAAGAAATGTCCTTGAGAAACTAAAGCTGTAATTTAGCTCCACGAATGGATACATGATCTCAAACGTTAATAGTTTTTTAGTAACTAGAGGGGAAAAAAAATAGCCCAATGTGCTGATTATGAGATGGAGCATTACTTCTAGCAATTCTACATCATGGTGGAGCATTACTTCTGACTTAAAATTTTGCATGTCAGTAAACTATGAAAGGGTAGTGACAGTGGTACCATAAATAATGGCAACATAACGGTGCAGTGGTCAGATGTGAACTCTTGTGCCAGCTCTGTTCCCATGGAAAGTCACAGGGAGATTCGTCGTTGAACTGAGCGGGACAGAGTTGGGTATCCCTGATCCAGGGCGGCTGGAAAGGGAAATACGGGGTATTCTTTTCTATGTGGGTATCTTTAGATGTACCTGCAAAACATTTGAGTCGTAAAACCGTTGAGTCCCTGTGTTTTGCTACTAGAGAGAATCCATAAAAGGAGATTTATTGTCATCTTTCCCTTTTGTGTTGTACTGTTCCCCTCTATCATAAAATATTGTCGTCGGTTTATAGCAAAGCAAATATAGCAGTTTAGTTCATAAATGCCAAACTTTCCCTCTGCTACACCCTGGCTTTCAGACATAATTGAATTAGCTCCTATTTTTGTTGATATTAGCGAGCGGATTGCTGCCCCGAGCCGCAGTAACGAAGCTTATCGAGACCGAATGTGTGCACAGGGGTCGTTATGCAGGAACCGAGATGGACCTGCACCAGCCCGCCAGTCTATAGGAACCCGGCCAAGCAGCTTTAACTTTTATTCTTCCTGCCGAAGATTTAAAGCGGCTTTGTACAATAGTCGAACAAGAATAAGCAGCTGTGGAAAATATAACAAATCATAAGAGCAGTTTAACAGAGAGAGAGGGAGCGAAACACGTAAAGCAAACCAACCGCTTCGAGAGCCGTGCGTGGGGACGGGCGGGACGCCTGATGATCCCTGACCCCGGCTTAGGAAGCAAGTGGGGGGCTTGAGGGAAAGCTCGTGTCTTCAGAGCAGCGTTCCAAAAACCTCAGGCAGAATTTGGACGGCGAGATTCTGTTTTTGATTTTTTGAGTTTGCCAGAAGATCACTTGCTAAATGCCTCCTCCGGGCGGTCCCGCTCACCCCCTCGGGCCCGAGGAACGTGCCCCAGCGGGCAGGTAGCCACCAGCCAGGCCATAATTACAAAGCAAACAAGGGTGAAATATTGGATCGGCCTCGCCCGTGACAAGATCTGCGCTTTTTGCCGCCAATTTGTTTGTGGAGCACTATTTAAAGGCGCTTGATTGAGGAAACGTTGAAAATAGCAGTTAGGGTTTCCCTAATGAGACCTCTAGAGGAAAGCGGTGGCATTCAGGGGGCTCCAGGAGGAGGAGGGGAAGCGCTTAACCCTTTCCAGCCGCCCCCGGCCCGGCGGGGCTCCTCCCGGGCGCGGCACCGCCTGCGGGGCGCCGCCGGGGGCCGGGGCCGCCCGCCCCCGAGAGGCGCGGTGGGCAGTAGGGGCCAGCCTGCCTCCTCCCCCTCGGCCTTCAGCTTTTCGACCCCCGGCCAGCGGGAGGGGTGGCAGCGGGCCTCGCCGAGGGCAGGGCCGGGGCAGGGTTGAGCATCCCTGGCCTCTCCCGGCGGGGACGGACGGTGCCCCCCAGGAGTGCGCCCCGTCAGGACCGCGGCGTCAGGGTTCTGCTCCCCGCCGTCTATTGATTTACTGGGTCGGATCATCGGGTGGCTGGCTACGGACTAACGCTTTAACCCAGGAGCTCAAGGGCGGGCTGGAAAAATAAAAAAAAAAAAAGAAAAAAAAATTGCCCCTTAGAAACGCTGAAAATACCGGTTATGTAGTGAGCAAGTAACAAGATGTGTCACATCAATATGCCATGTGCTGAGGCCTGTGACACTCTGTTCCATGTATTTCTCGCTCCGTTTTCTTTTGCTGTTTGAGATTGCCCTGGCATTCATTCTCTCAACCTCACATAGGCGTTCAATTAGCGCCTGTCTGAATAGCGTCTTAAATACCAAAGAGATCTTTGGTAAAACGCACGTTGATGATATTTTGAAAGGTGCTAATGCTCGAAAGGGAGTGTGGATTGCAATCCTCTTTTGGGTTTCTACCTCGAAGCGCTAACACTCGAATGATACCGAAATGTCCCCGCTCTCGATTTTATACTTCGACTTCGGTTAAGAAAAACGGGTCTCGCTTTCTCAGTGAACTGCCTGCAGCCTGCAGGGCCCTCGGATCTTACCCAAGGCACGGCTGCTCGCTTTTCTCCCCGGCCACCGCACCAGACTCTGCACACACATCGCCATCAGCGTTTCTGTTGAACGCGTGTGTGTGCGTGTATATATATATATATATACGTACCTGGACGGAGGTCAAAATAATCTTTTAGGGAATAACCAATAAAAAGGAAGGATTGTCTCTTCCTAGAGGGAAGAAAAAATGAAAAGCAGAGAAACAAAGTGTTGACTTAGTAAATTATGTTCTGCGCGATGATGTAAAATATTTATTTTTGTTGTCGCATTTACACCCAATGTTTTCGCCACGGCTCCGTTTTCCTGCAGGTCTGAGGAGGTACATGACACTCCGTTTTCCGGCTTCTTCGGTTACTTTCCTGAAAAGAAGAAAAATAAAGACTTTGCTTGCTTTCTTTTTTTTTTTTTTCTTTTTTTTTTTTTCGGCTAAAGCGAAGCAAATAAAACATTTTGCGCATGCATGGATCGGTTGTATCATCTGTAAGAACAAATTACAGTACGGCCGTGCATTTCTAGTAAAACCTCCTGCCTTCTGTTTATGTTATGCCATTTCTGTTTGTAATTATTTTTACTTTAATTTTATGTCATTTTTAACAGAAGCCAGACCGTTTTCCCCTCCGTGTTTTGTACACAATGCTCTCTTTCTCGATAAGATGTTCTTTCCTATCTTTTCGGTTTTCTTTTTAAAATGTTTATAGTTCCCCACGAGTAATTCTCCGATATTTCTCTCTTGTATTTTAAGGACTTGTCCCTGTCTTGCTTTATTTGTTCGTGTGAAATTCAGTTTGAAAGGAGATCAGAGAGAGCACGAGGGGTGCAAGAGGGGTTTGTAATAAGAGAATGACCAAGTGACCTAAAGGCTGATTATATGTCATTAACTGGAGACTTGGTGTATCCAAATTACCAAAAAGACCTCACTCAACCAGATCAATTACACCAAGATACGCATATAGGAATTGCGGTACAGGATGATGCTTCTAACAAGTGTGCAGCCGACATTTGCCGGAGTCATTTGCTGAGTTTTAAGACGAGCCCTTGTGCTTCAGCCGGTCTCGGGCACGCAGGAGCGGGGTGCGGTGCAGCAGGTACACGGCGCGGGGGGCACCGGCAGGACGACACCGACGTTTTGGGGCGTGCAGTTTGGACGAAATTGCCGTTGTCACTGCTCCAGAGGAATTTTTATTTATTTTTTTAACTAAACGAAATTGGCTTTGATCAGTGAAAGCTGCCTAAACCCCAGCTTTGTTAAACGGAGACTTTCCATAAAGAATGACAATAGAATTGTTGATTTTTGTTAGCCTAACCCAAAACCGATGCTAGCCTAACCTCTACTTCCTCCAACTCTTGAACTTGAGATGCTGGGGAAAAAAAAAAATTATTAATGAAGGCAATTACATTCTCGAACCATTTCATCAGCCCTGAGCTCAAGAGCGGCTTAAGGTGCTCTTTCCCGAGAATCCAAATATTACATTTAAAAACCATATGCATGTCTGTATGCATACACGTGTGTTTATACATGTGTATGTATAGGATACATATATGACAAACGCAATAAAGAGACACACTGTGCGTTCACTATAGAATTTTATCAGGTCTTTATTAATGTTCTTCCGACAAAGAAGAGGTCTTGTTTGGAGCTCACTGTGATTTTCTTTTTTTTTTTCTGTGATTCCTGTCTAGAGTCTAAATACAACTCTGGATCCTCGGTCACAAATATAAGCAATCCTGGAGTAATTGCTTACACATGCAGTGGTAAAACGCGTCGGGTCCCGCGCTTACCGACAATCATTGCGACTTCCAAAATTGTCAGTGTCTTACGTTTTTTCTCGTCCCTGCTCTTTTTTTTTTTTTTTCTTTTTTTTTTTTTTTTTTTTTTAATGCGCTACGGCTGCGAGATTATCATGTCTGAAATATGTGGGCATTCATTACCGATAATAGGAACGTAAACCAGGGTTTCTCCACTTCCAATGGCAGCAACTAATACGGGCCTCGTGGACCCGATTCTGCCCCCTGCCCTGGACGTTGGAACCCAGGCTGTGTGAGCGTAACGGAGGGTGTAAATAGGCCCATTAGGCACAAGTCCTTTTCATTAACCCACAGTAACAGGTTGACCTTCAAATGCTATTTCTCTGGTGCCTCTTTAAAAAAAATCCGTTTTCTTGCGGGTTTATTTTCTTTCGCCAGCCACAAACCATGGCCCAGGAATGGGATGCGTCACATCTCTGGAACAGGGGCTTCTTCGGCATCCCCAAATCCATCCGAGAACGATACCCCTTTCTGAACGTTTGGTCCCGGGTCAATGACATCATGCACTCTATAAATTCAAACGCGGCTCCACTTTTCAAGTCGTGCACGGGGCGTTTGAGCGATGTGGTAGGCGGCCGGGTGGGAGGAGGAAGGACGGGCACCCTGCAGCCCCTGACCCCCGGCCGTGTACCCTTGGGTGTTGAGGAGCTGCCGAGGAGGGAAGCCGTCGATTGACTATCCAGGGCTCAGCCTCGGAGGCGAGGGATGCCCTTGAGGTGCTTTTGTGGTCAGTTTGTTTGGTTTAACGGAAAGTACAAAATAAAAGGACTCGGGCGCTGCCGCACGGAGAGAGGACGCGCGAGGCCAAGATCCGGTACCGGGCACCGCAGCCGTCGCGCGGGGCCCGAGGTTCCCACCTCTCCTCTCCCGTTGCTCTGCCCCGGGCGCCTTCGTGACCCTCAAAATCTTTCCGCTGATACCGGACACTCCTCGGAAAGAAGGTGAGCTGCCCAGGCACCGTCCAGGCCCTTTTAAGCCCCTGGACTGCTCATTAAACGGCCCGGCCCGGTGCGGCTGCAGCTCTCCCAGCCAGCAAGCCCGAGAGTACCCAGCAGATGTGGGTTTCCGACCACCCATCGTCGGCACCTCTTCCCTGTTTCCATACGGTTTCGACTGATGCGGAGAAATTAGCTTAATTTGCAATTTAGCTTAATTCACACAAGCCCTGGATGGGAAGGGGGGTTGGGAGCACAGCTCTGTTCTTTTGTTATCCCCAGATCCCACCCTACCTTTGGCCCAGAGGAGAGAAGTGCCCTGGCAATAAGCGGCCCGGCGGCGGCTGAGCGCCGGAGCAAGGTTGCCGGTGGCATCGCAGAGCGGGCGCCCTGCTCGCCGCCCCCCGCCGCTGGCCTGCCGCTCGGGCTCCTGCCTCCCGCTCCCCGGGCACCGCGGGGCACCCACCGGCGGCGAGGGCAACCCCTTCCTCCTGCTCAACGCCGCGGAGGGCTGACGTGCTGGAGTGGCAACAACTGAGGGGCAAAAGCTACAACACAGCCACACACACCCCTCCGACAACATAAAACTTAAAAAAAAAAAAAAAAAGAGAAAAAGGTTGAGGGGAGGGAAGGAAAGGGAAAACCAGCCTCTGCACCGTCGCGACCAAAATTTCTTAATTACAGCAAGCTAGGAAAAGTCCTGTCTGGAAGCAGAGTCGAGATGAATCGCCGCCTAAGATGCAACCATTTTGGCAGGGAAATAAGTGACAGAGGCTAGAGCTTTTTGAGCTTTTTTTTCTTTTTTCTATTTTCTTTTTTTTTTCCTCATTTGGTGGTTTGTTTGTGTTTGTTTTGTTTTAATGCAAATTACTTGTGCAAGAAGAAAAATCTAATGCGATCAATAAATGGAAGATCGGCAAAACGCTGGTACTCTCACCGGACTCTAAGCTTAGTCTTTGGAAAGGTACTTTGGGCTGCAGCAGTTTCCAAAGCGTTGATCAAACAGAAAAAAGACTGTAACTCCCGATCGGGCTGCCTGGGTAGTTAAAAGCTGAGGGAGAACACAAGAGCTGTATTTGCTCTAAAAATCTCTTTATAAAACACATAAACAACTTCTGGGGCAGGGGAAGAAAATATATATATATAAGACCCTTCTGGGTGCTTTATCTGGAGACCCTCTTTCTCTAAAGCTAATTAAGGAATAATGATTCTCAAGCTTTGGAGACTGGTATTCTGATCGGTATCTCCTGTATCTTTTATTACTTTTTCTCTGCCTCGAGTTTTCCGTTTCCTTCATCATTGGAGATGTTATCGGAGTGACCATAGTGGCTTGCCACAGAGACTGTCACAGTTACAGTCCAGCCCGCGGTATATTGGAAAGCTCCTACACAAATAAGAAGAGTGGAAAGAAACACAACCCTGTCTGCAAGCCAATATACCTTTACGGCCTTGACAATGCCCGCTTCTTCTTCTCATCAAGGAAAATATCACAGCAAAATACAACCGGAGAACCACTGCAGAAACGGGGTGGATTTCCAGGCTGCGCCCCGAAGACGCTGTGTCCAGAGCGGCAGGGATATGCTGCCCGGCTGCTCCAGAGCTCTGCCCCTATTGTGCACCCACGGCCAGTCTTAAATTTAAAAATCCACACTGGAGACACGTTATTTCCTTAGGACAATACAATATATACGTGTGAGAGTGTGCATATATAGATACAGATATCCATCAGTCATTTTAGTTACAAGCATATGTGTGCACGTATAAGATATATGTGTATATACATCGGTTCTACATCTGGACTAGCTTTTCACTTTCGTACTCAGTTTACATCCAGACGCACACGCGTATGTGTATATACTTATATAAACGTACGTCTGAGTTTCTGTTCTCTATGCACATCCTTTAGCAGGGTCCAGCTCTTCACTCCCCGTCCTGCCGAAATTCGGGGCCGGTTCGCAGCTTCACCTTCGGTACTTCCCCTCCGAAGCCGGCTCCGCGGTACCGCAGCGGAGGTACCGGGCGGCCTCGTCCGCGGAGACTGCCACTTCACTGCAGAGCTGTCCCCGTCGAGAGCCCGCAGACCCACTCGCAAAGTTCCCGGGCCCCAGCCAGCCCTCATGTCCTAGCGGCACATCCGAGGACGAGCCCATCGGCAACCCTTCTCCGCGCCGGAACTGCTTGGACTCAAGCTCATCCCTTCTCCCCAGACGTCGGGTTGATTCCCTACATAAAAGCTTTTTCATCCTCTTTTCCCCACAGAGCTTGCCCCCCACCCCCGAGGCATCCTCATTGCCTCCTGCAGCGGGGCCGGAGAGTGCACTGAGCTGCCACAGAAATTGGACTTGCGGTTCTTGGTGCCTCCTTTAGCAGACTCCTCCATCTCTATCTTTCTCTCTCTTTAATTTATGACCTCTCAGCTCCTGTTGACATAGTTTTCCACACTGCCTATATTGTAGGGTTGCATTGTAATATACTCCGAATAAGCCTAGCCGTCAGCCAACACACATAAGGGTGGGTATTTGATATTTCGCAGCTATTTAGTAATGCTCGGCTCCATTTGAAGATGACAACATTTCACCTCGCCTCCAAGTTTTCCATGAATTACAGCTTGAGATCCATTTTCCTTTTGTAATGTCTTCAAGCTTACCAAAGCAAAACACCTAAATAGCTACAGGAGATTTCCTCCTGGCCTGGCCGTTAAACAAACATTTAACTATTCCCTTTCGATAACTAAACCTGCTTTCTGCAGATGCTGGTCTTTATTATTATTATTATTATTATTGCAGAAACAGGAACGCGGCGAAATATTTATGTATTTGTTAGTAAAAGCTAGAAAATAAGTTCCGAACATGCTGTAAAAGATATTCGGTTACTTACCGATCAGACCACTTAAACAAGCATGAAACTGATTTCAGGAGTGTAAATCGTTCGGGTGAGTAGCGGTTGAGGTGCGTAGGCGCAGGCAGCAAGCTGGAAAAGAATCAGAGTCGGGTTTATTGTTAGTGTCTCAAATCAACTCTTTCTGGAAGAGAATGCCGTCCCTGGCCAAACCCTGAGCTCTCCGCTCCCTCGGTCAGCCAGCAGCCTCGAAGCCGCAACCAGACTGTGCTAACTTGGATCGCAAGCCGGATGACAGACAAGGCAGAGGAACTTCGGCTCCCTCCTCACGGGAACTAGTGATCTCTTTGTGTGTATTAACCAGCAGTAAAAGCATAAGCGTTGCTGCGGGATGCCTATCGCACCGGGCAATCGATACGGTACCCTCCGAAGCGGGTTTTATTTGTTCTGCTACCAGACCGACACAAAGCAACCTCGGAGCATATCAAGCTCTCACACAGATTTTTGTCAAGAAATTCTTTGGAGCCATACTGTACCTGGTTTGAGATTATCCGATATTTAAGTTGTAATTATTTTGTTAGGTTTTTGGTTGTTGGTTTGGGGCTTTTTTTAAATGCAGATTTTACAGTAAAGCATCTGCTAAACACTTGCATTAACCTCTGCCTCCATGATAATTTTTTCCCCCTTGTTTTAATTACATTATGGATGCGGAGGGGCAGCCAATCCTAAAAGAGGAGCTCGGCAATTAGCAGAGAGAACATCAAAAAGTTTTATTGCGGAGGGCGGCAGGCCCCGCCCCCGCCGCAAGCCATTGGCGGCCGCCGCTTCTGACGACATATATTAACCCGAGCGGCCCTAAACATGTAGCTGTACATGGAGTTCGTGCCGGGGAGCCCTGCCAGTGCCCCGCGCATCGCTGAGCCCCGCCACCGCCCGCCGCCGCGCCGGCCCGAGCGGCGCGGATGCCCCAGAGGAGCGCCGGGGCGCTGACCCCCGCGGCGCGGCGGGCAGGGATGTCTGCGCCCGCCCGGCACTGACGGCCCCCGCCGCAGCCTCCGCCACCGCGCAGGGCAGAGGGGAGCGCCGCCCGCCCGCCCGCCCCGAGCCGGGGGCGCATGGAGGGGGGCCGCGTGTAAGTACCACCCGCCCGGGCCGCGGAGGACTTGGCGAGAGCGGAGGGAAGCAAGAGGCGAGGAAGATCCCGGGCTGGGAAGCCAAGCCATTTTGTTTTGGTCGACTTCTCTCCATAGCTTGCTTTTTTTTTTTTTTTTTTAACTGTGCGCGCTTCCTCGAAGACCCGGCCCCGGGCGAGGAGGAGGAGGAGGTGGAGGCACAACGCATGAGCGGCGGCGGCGGCGCCTGGGGAGGGGGGATCGCTCGGGCACCCGCAGGGACTCTGAAACAGCGCCCTATGGAGAGGCAGCAGGCAGCGGGGCAGTGCTGAGGGGTGAGCGGCGGGGAGCATCTCCCGCCGGTGCGGCGGGGGGTGGGGGGCGGGCGGGGAGGGGAAACCTTTATTTGGGGGCACGGGGGGGCGGGGTGGGGTGCGCTAGGGAGCGGGGATGAGTCTAGTGGGCGGCTTCCCCCACCACCCGGTGGTGCACCATGAGGGCTACCCTTTCGCCGCCGCCGCCGCTGCCGCCGCCGCCGCCGCCACCCGCTGCGGCCACGAGGAGAACCCCTACTTCCACGGCTGGCTCATTAGCAGCCACCCGGAGATGTCCCCCCCCGACTACAGCATGGCTCTGTCCTACAGCCCCGAGTACGCCAACGGGGCGCCGGGCATGGACCACTCCCATTACGGGGGGGTGCCACCCGGGAACGGCCCGCCCGGGCTCGGGGGGCCCCGGCCGGTGAAGCGCAGGGGCACGGCGAACCGCAAGGAGCGGCGCAGGACTCAGAGCATCAACAGCGCGTTCGCGGAGCTGCGGGAGTGCATCCCTAACGTGCCCGCCGATACCAAGCTCTCCAAGATCAAAACCCTCCGCCTGGCCACCAGCTACATCGCCTACCTCATGGACCTGCTGGCGAAGGACGACCAGAACGGGGAGGCGGAGGCCTTCAAGGCAGAGATCAAGAAGACAGACGTGAAGGAGGAGAAAAGGAAGAAAGAGCTGGTCAGTTCTCCGGGACGCGACGGGGCGGGACGGGGCGGGGGAGCGGCAGAGAGGAGGCTACTCGGCCGTCCGCCGGCGCACCATCTCCGCGCACCCGGCTCTCGGCTGGGTCGGGTCGCCGGGTGATGTCCGTGGGGGACGCTTGGGCCTCGCCCGTCCCTGGCCGTACCTGCGGACCGAGAGCGGGACAAGGCACGCCGTGGGCGGCTTCGGCGTCCACGGCTCTCAGAGCGCCCAGATCCGTCCCGGCGGCTGCCAGCGGCCGCAGGGGAATTGCCACAACAGTAGGGTAGCCCAGGGGGATCCGTTCCCGGGCTTGGGTTTGACCCGGATCTCAAACCGTGATCCTGCCAGACACAAGCCTCCGCTCTCTTAAAGAAAAAGCTAGAGGCGCGATTACCTGCCAAGCCCAGCCTAGCTTCAAATCCTCGGCAAGTAATAATAGGTCCTCAGCGCGGGGCTTTCCTGGCCGTACGCTCTGCGCTTGAACTTTTTTTACTTCTAACGGCAAGAGCCGGCTTTGACGAGGCAGCGCAAGCCAAATTTCGTGTAGGCCCTACGGCAAGCTCGGGCGATAGTCCCGCCGATTTCGGTGGCCGCCGGCCCGATATTTTGCCCAGATACGTGCCTGTGCTCATCTCCTTCCCGGAGGTCGGGACGGTATGGTTCTGCTCGGAACTTACCTCAGTCCCCATCTCCCCGTGATGGGGATGACTGACGCCTCTCAGCCTCCAGCCCTCTCCCTGTGACTCTGAACCCCGGGTCCGGCCGCGGAAAGGTAGCGGTATTGCGCGGAGCGGACTTCGGCCTCCGATGGAGACCGCGGGAGGCAGCGCACAGCGCGGCGCGGCTCCCAGGGGCGCTGGGACCCCGTGGAGGCCACTTCGCTTTGTCCCCTGCAGGCCTCGGCGGGAGCTCAGGTCTCCTGGTAGTTTTCCCTCTCGGGGTAGGCGACCTAGAAAGGGGAGGAATATCTCTAACCTTTTTTTCTCCTCTCCCCCTTCTGTTTCTCTCTCTCCCTTTCTCTCCCCTCGCATCCTGTCTCCCCAGAACGAAATCTTGAAAAGCACAGTTAGCAGCAACGATAAGAAAACCAAAGGGAGGACTGGCTGGCCGCAGCATGTCTGGGCTTTGGAGCTCAAGCAGTGAGCACGGCAGGACTGGAGGAGACGTCCTCTTAGTCTCAATAGTGAGCTCTCCTCTGAGGACTCTTTGTATTTGGAATCGTCCAGTTTATTTATGTGCAATTTCTCCCCACCCCCCCCCAAAATGTGGATATTTGAAGGAGAGGGAAAAAAGCATTCCATATATGAAGAAGAAACTCCAGCTTGGTAAGGGGTAATGTCTCTTAATAGTTTCGTGAATGTTATTTGCTCTGTATAAAACACACGGGGAAAACAGAACCATAGAAAAGGAAAAAAAAAAAATCCCTCCCTGGCATTAGTGTGTATGTGAAGTGTATCTTTAATACTTGGCCTTTTGGATATAAATATTCATGGGATTATAAAGTTATATTTCAACAGAAGCAGTTGCACCAATGTTTCGGTTGACTTGGTATTTAGTGTTGTAATTTTGTTGTGGTCGTTCAGTATTTGAAGATGTTTTCAACAGTTATTGGTTATGTGCACTTCCGTCCGTAAGGGAAAAAGTGGAATCTAATTAATATTGAAGGTGTAAACGTTGTAAGTACTCAATAAACCACTGTGTGTGTTTTTTACGAAAAAAAAAAAAAAGGAAAAAAAAAAAAAGAAACCCCAAATCTTTTTATGTTTTATACCTCAAAATGTTTTGAATAACAGCGTTGTTTATGGCTTTTTTTTTTTTCATAATATTTAAAATATTCGGAAGTAAACTAAATTATAAAGATGGCTTCTAAGTTTTATTTTTAAACAAGTGACTGAGTGAAAGGAGGGGTAGAGGGAGGGATGTCGCCAGTGCCGTGAGTGTTGAACAGAAATCGGCAGTTCATCTGAATAGGCATTCCTTGTGGTGGTGTTCTCCATGCAGGAGACCTAATGCTAACGGGAAACGGACAAGGGTGCAAACCCCGGGCGCGTCAGCAATGGCAGCGATGCGCGGTTTTCTGCCGCCGGGGCCCGGGCGGCGGCGATGTCAGGCGCTTGGCGGGAGGCGAGCTCGGAGCGGGGCAGGGCGGCGGGGGCGGCGTCCCCGGAGGGGTGCTGGGGGCAGGCTAGAGAGGCTGGTGGGCTTTTCTCGAAGTGATTATTTAGCAGGTAATTTTACGTCAATGAAGAAAGAGCTAACAAGGCAAGGGATAGGCAGGGGTTGGGGGAGTGTGTAAGATTTACAATAAGCTACAGTGAACTTAATATTAACTTTGTGCTTCCCAAAACTCTCCTGGATTGCACGTTTCCAGTTCACCGCAGCGAGCATTTTTTTTTTAATTCCCCCCCCCCAAAAAAAAAAAAAAAAAACATGGGGGGTGTCGGGTTCTTACTGCCGCAGTACGTGCTCTGGCTCTGTGGGAGGTTTATATTCTTGC